>JADRCD010066628.1:0-12977 GCA_019843815.1 Montemys delectorum | reverse complement strand
GGGGGGGGGGCTCCAGCTCTTATTAGCTGGACACATTGGTGAGTAGACGGGAGTTGCTATGCTGAGGGCAAGCCTGTGAGTGGATGGGGCGACCTCACTCAGAGTCTCTGATAGCTCTGAATCTACTCGAGGATATGTCTGAATGAGAATGGCCCCCACAGACTCATATTTGAATGCATGGTCCCCAGTTAGTAGAACTATGTGGTAAAGATTAGGAGGTGTGGCCTTATTGGAGGAAGTGTGTCACTGGGGTGGACTTTGAGGTTCAAAAGCCCATCCCAGGCCCTTCCTGTTTCTGTCTGTTTGTCTGCCTGTCTTGTCTGTCTTGTCTGTCTGTCTCTCTCTCTCTCTCTTTGCCTCCATCTTGTGGAGCAGATGTAAGCTCACAGCTACTGCTCCAACACAGTGCCTGCCTGCCTATGTCCACGCTCCCCCCATGATGATCATGGACTAACGCTCTGAACTGTAAGCAAGCCCTAGTTAAATGTCATCTATCTATCTATCTATCTATCTATCTATCTATCTATCTATCTATCTATCCATTTTTGTTGTTGTTGTTGTTGTTGTTGTTTGTTTTTGAGACAGGGTTTCTCTATGTAACAGTCCTGGCTGTCCTTAAACTTGCTCTGTAGACCAGGCTGGCCTCCAACTCACAGAGACCCATTTGCCTCTGCCTCCGGAGTGCTGGGATTAAAAGTGTGCACCACTGCCATCCTGCTTAAATGCTTTCTTTTATAAGTTGCCTTCATCAGAGTGTCTCTTCCCAGCAATCGAGCAGTAACTAAGACAGCAATCTCTGGAGCCCGTGTTGTCCTTACCATCTGGGCGGTGAGAGATTCCCAGGTTCCGTCCTCCAAGCATGCAGCCCACCCTGGCTTACAGCCACCCTTCATACCACTGGCCAAAGCAAGGAGGCAAGGATTTCCGTGTTCTGGTGTCTAAAGCCACATAAGGAGGACAGTGTTCAAGGCTTTCTCATAAGTTAAGAGCCAGAGCTGTCCATGAGGAGCAGGATTAGGGAGTCACACCATACATTGCTGTGGCTTTGTGGGTCAGCTGCCCTCTTGTCAAACTGTATGGGACCTGCCCAGGTGGACTTACCTCTCAAGTGTTAACTATGTTCAGAATGTTAAATTAATTAAGTTAGTAAGGAAGGAATTTTGAGATAGATTCTATGTATGACCTGGCTGACCTGGCTGACTAACCCCCCACTTTTTGTTTTTTTTTATGAGACAGGGTGTGCCTTGGCCTTGAACTCTTGTAGAGCCGCCTATTTCTGCTTCCAGAGTATTCGGATTAAAAGCTCTTTATTTTATTTCCTTAGAAAAGAAATTTTCATGCAACAGAGTCTAAAAGAAAACCTTTTTTTTTTTTTGTATTTGTGTCCTACATCATTGTCTTCTTCAAAGGTCTTTTCTTTATCCCAAGGTTGTAAAGAAAAAAAAAATTTTTTTCTCTCTTAGTATAAAGAAAGCTTTGAAGAAGAAAATACTTCTGGCATTTAGTAACACATCTACAGAACTATTGGCCCGTCCCCAAATCTCTATTAGCCACAAAAATTAGGGAATCTGTGAATTCTTCGTAGGTCCACCCGGAGCCTCTCCCCCAAGACCACTCTGCGAGAGCTAACATGGTAGGTGAGGAGAAAGAGAAAGTCTGACTCGACCAAGGAAGTTCTCCTGGGTCAGACATCCCAGCTGCCAGGGCCCCGCCTGGTGATACAGGAAGGGGAGGTGAGTGAAGGGCCAGTTTTCCCTTCTGAGCCTGGGAGGAGGTCTCATTTCTCATTAGGATTCAGCAGTTAAGCTAGGTCACCGGTGTGTGTGTGTGTGTGTGTGTGTGTTGGGGGTGGGGGTAGAGGGTGGTAGAGGGTGGGGCATTGGGCACCACACCTGAGCCAGTAGGTGAGCTTCGTAGGGATTTAAGTTCAGTTTTCACTGAACCTATGCCCCACCTGGCGTGCTGAGAGCTGGCTGCCTTGTACTCAAGGCGGTGGGAGGTCTTCACAGACACTTCCCTGTCCATCTCTGCTGGAGGCTCTGAGGCAGGATGCTGTCCATCCTGAGAGGCACACAGAGGTAAGGTGGCTCTGGGTGGCCAGCCTAGAGGGGGGCACTTGCCTTCCTTCTAGAATAGTTCAAGAAGCTGGCAAAACATGTTGACGGCATTTGTCTTTGAAAGGAAGTTGGCATGGATTTGGGGAATTAGTGCTCATGTTTCTTTGAAATCAATCTTTTTAGACTTCATTTCAGCCTTTTAATGTTTGTGATGCTGAGGATTTGCCCTTCAGTTTGCGGTTGGAGCAAGCACTCAACCATAGAATTATATATACCTCAGGCTCAATTTCACTTAGGACAGGAGAGCCTTTTGGAGTTTGGGAAGCCCACAAGAAAGCTGCACCCCAGCACAGAGGTATCAGGATTACCTGGATTATTTGGGTTGAAGATTTTGGTGGGGGGCACTGGGATCAGGGACTCACTGGCTTGGTTCAGTGACTTCAGTCCTGCCCCATGGTTGGGTCCCTGTTTTTGTAAGAATGTCTGAACTCTGAGGCCCCGACAGAGTTGCCCTCATTCACCGCCATAGAGAGAAGGTTGGCCTCTGCCCTGAATTATCTACCCTTCCCTTCTCATGGGTATGGTTGGTCTATTGTAAAGAATAGGCTCAGAGGTTTCCTGGTTAGTGACAGTTAAGACACAAACCTCTGCAAACTTCCGGACCGCCCTTACCTTAGGGGTATTCCATACCAGCCAGGTTCCTGTTGCCTCTCGGGGCCCTAGTCTGATGACGGAAAGCCTGCTGAAAACCTGTGCTTCTAGATTGTTGAGCTCAGGGGAAGTCTCGCTCAGGGACAGAGATGCCCATGGGGGGGGGGGGGGGGGCTGTGTGACCTTGTAAGTGATTTCCATGGGAGGTCGATATGGGCATGGATTCTGTGTGTCCCCGTGGTCAGCTGTCACTTAAGGCCAGCTATTGGATCCCAGTCTGGAGGCTGGCTTTGCAGAGGAGTCGATAAAGTAAGGAAGCTCAGGGACAGTTTGCTGGTGTCCGCCATGTTGGCCAAATGTGGGAGAGATGAAAACTGAGGGAGGCCGAGTGTGGTAGCATATGTCTGTTGTGTGACAATTCTTCCCTGGGGAGACGAAGCTTACATTATGTACTCACTCCAGACAGGGAACCCAAGAGAGACCAAAGGCACAGGTACCACTAAAGTCTAATGTGGTGAACAATGAGTTTCACTGGGGTTACTTTCAGGAGTATAGATGAGAGGTTGCCTAAAGGAGCAGAAATGATTCAAAGTTAGCTGAATCACCAAAACCCGCCCCAGAGCATGGGTGACTGCTCACAGAGCTGGGAATCTGGAGCTGTCATAACCTGCAGGTAGCTCAGCAGGTTGGAGACTGTTCCAGGTGCCTCAGTGGATCTAAACCTCTTCTGGGTAGTTGTTCTGGTCTCAGTCTTAAAGATCGAGGGAGACTCTCATCTTGTATTCTTTACTCTGGTGGTGTGTGGAGGGTGGGGGTGGTGTCTATTGAATCTGCTCAATTGCAGGGACATCAGAAGGCATTTTTTAGTCCTTTGCCTTCCAGCAGAAGGAGCTTCCCACAAGATGGTATGTTTTATTCTCAGAAGAAGCCTTTACGAGACGATGCCTGCTGTTAATCCCAGCACTGAGGCTGTGTAAGCAGGAAGATCTCTTGTGAACTCAAAGCTAGCCACAGTTACTAGTGAGATCCTGTTTCAGTAATTAAATAACCAAGCAAATAAATAGATAAATGAAAGTACCAGCTAAGTGTGGTGGTGGATAAGTTTACTCTCAGCACTCAGGAGGCAGAAGGAGGCAGATCTCTGATTTTGAAACCAGCCTGGACTACGGAGCAACTGTAACCCAACTTTTGGCTACTTTGTGGTTTCTTCTTTCTTCTGCCCTTCTCTGCCCTTATTCCACCCTTTCAACCCCTGACACTAGATAGGAGAGAAGAAGGGAGAGAGGGGGAAGGGAGTGACATTATCATTAGACTACTTCCTGCTGATTAGGGGCATTGAGTTCTTTGGCGCAAGTTTGATATTTGAGGTCAGGATCTCTAAATTTCTTCTTGCTTCTTCCTTATGCATGACTAGCAAACCACAAACAACCTCTCATGGGGCCTAGCATGTATATAACCTCTGCAAAGTTCCCAGTGTTACACATGTCACACAGTTGTTGAAACTATCTGCAGCTGGCAAAACCATGCCTCTGTCTGAGCAGGAGGAAAATCACAGTCAGCTGCTGTGGACAGTCTGAAGCTGCCCTGTATCCCACACCTGGGATTAAAACGAGACCATTCTTATAATATTTCTGTCTTTTAGCCGGGCGGTGGTGGCGCACGCCTTTAATCCTAGCACTTGGGAGGCAGAGGCAGGAGGATTTCTGAGGCCAGCCTGGTCTACAGAGTGAGTTCTAGGACAGCCAGAGCTATACAGAGAAACCCTGTCTCTAAAAAAAAAAAAATAAAATAAAAAAAAAATATTTCTGTCTTTTAAAAGATTTATTTATTTGTTTATTTATTTATTTATTTAATTTATATGAGTACACTGTAGCGGTCTTCAGACACACCAGAAGAAGGTATTGGATCACAGAACAGATGGTTGTGAGCCACCATGTGGTGGCTGGGAATTGAACTCAGGACCTCTGGAAGAGCAGTCAGTGCTCTTAACCACTGAGCCATCTCTCCAGCCCATCTGTCTTTTTAAAGAAACCAAAATTCTCATCATAATTTTCAGGACAGCTAGAGCTACAGAGAAACTGTTTCAAAACAAACAAACAAACAAACATGAGGGATGGAAGGAAGTACTGGGCCAGTTTTCTGCCCATGGGGAGCTCCATTTGTTGACCAATGTCTGTTATCTTTTATGGGGCATATTGGCTGGACACTGCCTGGGAAGGGCTCTCTCTGTCAGGAATCCTAAAAAATAAAAGCCTGCCTCATGATTCAAACAGGCCCTGGAGTCTAATGGCCAGTTCCAATTCGACGGTATACTGCTTTGTTTCGGGAGGTCACCTGACATATTGCAGAGCTGTGTCCATAGAACCTGGCTGGCTGAGAGCTAGGTCCCCCCCCTCCACCAGGGTGTAGCCATGTCTGGAGAATAGGAGGGGGCATGGAGGAGAGGGTGGTATGGAACCCACTGTGACAGGAGTGGCAATCCGGTAGAGTTTCCGTGTCATTTGTGGATCAACCACCCGTTGCAAGAAACTAACAGAAAGAGGATTTCAGAAACGGTTAGTTCCGTTCACTATCTGCCTGCCTACCTTTTGGAAGGTGTGGCCCAGGAGACTCTCTGATCTGGGCACAGCCATCCTTCTGGGTCACTGGCTAGTGAGATGTGCTGTGAGTTTCCAGGTGGTTCCTAAGTTGGACTCACCTCCTATATGAGTAGGTATAGGTCAGTTACCCATTGACTAGCATGGCAGAAGGCCATGGGGCTGACAGTTTGTCTCCTAGGACTGTACCCGATAGGCAGAGGGTCGGGGAGAGGTGCCACAGATGGGGAGAGCAGAGGTCTGGGCACCTGGGAAGGAGTATGGGGCATGCTTTCTTGCAAGTAGCTTTGCTTCTTGCCCCCTTTCTGGGTGCCACAGGCTGGGTAAGGTTTACTACCAGAGTTTCCTAGGTGGGTCAGATGGGAAGAACTGTACAAAGTTTCTAATGTTTCCAGAACTATGAACCGTTTGCTGCTCCTGGGCGTAATCTTTGCTGCGTGGTGCTCGGCCATCAGCAGTGGGCTAGCCTACCCCCTGTTCTCCCGACTTGCCAGGCAGGTGCACTGACTACTGTTTCTCTCTAAATTACGCTGGGATCTACGAGAGTTGTGGCTATAGCTTCTGCAGTAAAGGCAGGGTGAGGTGAGGGGGTAGGACCGGGTGCTAGGGTAAAAAGACTTGACAATGCAGCCTGAGGCCATTCATCAGAATGAAGGTTGTTTTTCTCTGCAGCTCACCAGAGCCTGATAGATACACTGGGGAAGGGAACGGGAACATTCTGGGGACTGCTCTCACCAGGAAGCAACCACTCCACCTGCCTCCATCTTCTGGCTCTCACCAGGAAGCAACCACTCCACCTGCCTCCATCTTCTGTCCCAGCTAACATGTTTATTAAATGACCAAAGCTTGACTGGAGCTTAACAGCAGATAGGGTGATATCTCTGAGGTCCAGATGGGCTCTGTACCTTTCTTGGAAGTTGATAACTGGATCACAAGATCCCTTTGTACTGGCCCCCGTGATTGTTTCTAGCAGACGAGGGGTGGGTTTCAGGGTTCCCATTCCCAGGTCCTCTTTATTGTGGAAGGCTCTTGATTCTAGAACCTGTGGGAATCACTCGAGTGGAGTTGGAGGGCTTGAATGGATGCCAGGGGACAAGGTTCTAGGCAAAGATCTTAGGTTATGGCCTCCATCTAAGGGTAGAATAAACAAAAGCCTGGGTCTGCCTAGGTGTGGAAGGTGGGGACCATGTAGGGATGCTTGGGAAGCATGGGAAATGTGCCCCTTTACACCCATGTTCTTGACAATGCACAGTCCTTGGTCCTTAGACTAGAAGACTCAACAGTACCATTGTCTCCCTGAGGTCATCTAAGATCCAGCTGGTAAACGAGGCAGCTAGCCTTGCAAGTTAATTGGCTTCTTCTATAGAAAAATTAAGGCCAGCAAAATAGCCCAGCAGGTGAAAGCACTGGCTGGCAAGCCTAGCAACCTGAGTTTAGTTCCTAGAACCCTTGTGGTGGAAGGGGAACTGACTCCTGCAAACTGTCCCCTGACCTTTCACATGCATGCCATAGCATGTATGCATGCACCACATACACACATGAGCAAGCAGACATATGTAAAATAAATAAATAAGCGTATCGAAACTTTTAAAGGAAAAATAAATGCCCCTTATTTTTTGCAGCTCGAAGCTGGCTTGTGACTTGGAGCCAAGAGCCAGATGGTCTTATGTTATAGACATATTTAAGGAGATATCCTGATACCATAGTGCTGGTTTGAGAAGCCGACAGAAGGCTTGCGAAGGTTTTAGAAATGTTTATATCCATCTTGAGAGGATGGCAAAGGGATTCAAAGTGGAAAGGTTTTCTTTTGTTGTTGTTGTTTTTGTTGCTTTTCTTTCTTTCTTTCCTCCTCCTCTTCCTCCTCCTCCTCTTCCTCCTCCTCTTCCTCCTCCTCTTCCTCCTCCTCCTCCTCCTCCTCCTCCTCCTCCTCCTCCTCCTCCTTCTTCGAGATGGGATTTCTCTGTGTAGCCCTGGATATCCTGGAGCTCAGGCTGGCTTCAAATTCCCAGATCCACCTGCCTCTGCCTCCGCAGTGCTGGGATTAAAGGTGTGCACTGCCACTGCCCAGCTCACAGTAGAAAGTTTTACAGTCAATGCTGTGAGAAAGGAGGGAAGATTTCTTTCTCCTTCTGTACATAAGAATCAAGATTCATTTTTAAAATTCAAGTTTCTGTTTGTCCTCATGCAGCGGACTGGGCTGGGTGCGGGCAGGCTCGTGGACTATGGCTGTCCTGGTCCCCCTGTTCAGGCAGGAAGAGGTGTGGAGGGTCGTGGGCTGTGTTGAATCAGGGGCAAGTTGGTGGGCTTGGTACAGTTTGGGAGCTGGGACCTTGACTTGGTGTTAGGACTGTCCCTGTGCTGGCAAGCCTAAGACAGATGGTTAGCGTGTGCTGAAATTTTATGAATCTGAGAGGAGGCCAGTAAAAGATAGCGTGTTTAAAGTAGGATTTTATGTAGAAGAATAAAAGGATGTCTGGGGAAGAGAAGAGAACGAGCTGTCCTTTGGCCGTATTCTGCACTGTTCTTATCGGGTGGGGATGTTACTCTAACTACAGAAGGCTGTAAACTGTCCAGCCCCGTGCAGTCACCTCCCCAGGGAGTGCTGACCACAGTGACATGGGGTGGTGCCTAGGTTGGTATTGGGAAGACTCATGCCCTCTGACTCAGTGACATGTGTCCAGTAGACAATCTACAACATCGTTTCCGTCTTCTATTTTCCAGCCTCCTCTGTGTCAGCACTGCTCATCCAGGAGAGCGATCACCTGGAAACTGAGTGTATCTGATCCGTTTTAGACCATTGCAGCTGTAGGTCCCATCTAGTTCTTTCATCTCATAGGGGCTGTGATGCATATTTTTTTTTTTTAAAAAGATTTATTTATTATTAGATCTAAGTACACTGTAGCTGTCTTCAGCCGCACCAGAAGAGGGTGTCAGATCTTGTGAGCCACCAGGTGGTTGCTGGGATTTGAACTCAGGACCTTTGGAAGAGCAGTAAGTGCTCTTAACTGCTGAGCCATCTCTCCAGCCCCCTGTGATGCATATTTAATTCCTTCATTCCATAGAGGGACCAAGGCATCTCCTCTGCGGGGGTGGAGGGGGGCTCCTGAGCTCTCTGTCTACAGACTTTCAGGGAGGGTGTTGGGGACATGACTGACACACAGCAGAGGTGGCATGTCCCAACCTAGCTGAGGTAGAACTTTGAATGGCTCTGTGGGGTGGCAGTGGGTAGTGGTGCTACATTGGGGTATTGTCTTAGTTAGGGTTTTACTGCTGTGAACAGATACCGTGACCAAGGCAACTCTTATAAGGACAATGTTTAATTGGGACTGGCTTCCAGGTTCAGAGGTTCAATCGAGTATCATCAAGGTGAGAGCATGGCAGCGTCCAGGCAGGAGGAGCTGAGCATTCTACATCTGAAGTTTCACCTGAAGGCCACTTGGAGAACATTGGCTCCCACATGGTTAGGAGGAGGAAGGTCCCATTGACTATCCCCCACAGTGACACACTTCCTCCAACAAGGCCACACCTCCTCATAGTGCCACTCACTGGGCCAAGCATATTCCAACCACCACAGGGTACTGAGGGGTTTTATGCTGCATGTCATTATGGGATGCCCACATGTACCATGGCTTGTGCCTTTGGGATCTATGCTATGAGTGGGGAAGACAGGAGACAAATATGACTGGAAGAAGCTCAGTTAGTAGCTATAGTTTCATGTAGTTTCATGTAGACATGTAGGTGCAGCCTCAAGAGGGTTTCTGTCATATGCGGAGCCCCAGCTTTGTTTATGCATAAGACCTGGATGATCTAGCCTTTTTGGAGCAGCAAGCATCCTTAGTCCCCAGACTAGGGTCCCTAATGATGGTTTCCTATCAGAGGGGCCCACCGCTCCTTAGAGACATGGATGACTCTAGTCCTGGGCCAAGAACGTTGAAGATGAGCTTGATATGTCAGCAAACTGACAAAGACCAGGGAAAGGCGCCAGCGGAGGGCAGGACTCGTGCATTGACCAACACCTTGTAGCTGCAACCAAGAGTGTTTTACAGCCCCATATATGGTGAGGGCTGCTAGGGTCTGGTTGGACTCATTTGGTTGGGAGGCAGAGTTTTAGGGCATGAAGCTTAAGGTATGAAGAACAACTCATGATTCCCACAGTACAGTAATCTTTCCACACCCACTTTGAGCTTTGACCACTGCGACCCATCAGCCTGGGACATGGGCAGCAGATGTCACTGTTGTAAACAGCCCAGAGAAGGTTCTCAGCCTACAGCCTTGTGTTGGAGCCTGCCAGGATGTGTGCCATCTGTTCCTATGGCTACTGTCCTAAATGTCCTGGTAGGAAAAGAGCAGAGACTAGCTGGTACCCGGGACAGCCCTAGCAACGAACGCGTGGAAGGGGAATGTAGATAATAAGTGTTTTGTCTACAATGGTAACAAAAGCTAGCAAATCTAAATAAATACCAGGGAAGCTAGGACAGAAGATTGATGTTGACAATATAGTTAGAGGAATCATGTCCTGTGGGATGAGATCCACCACCTCCCTGGGTGGACAGGCAGCAGCTCAGTAAAAGCTCTGCTTCTTTATATCCATGCCCAATCTGGCCAGTGGAATGTACTGCCTTACTAGCTCTTGCTTTGTATGCAAGCTCAGCCTGGGATGGTTTGGCCCTGTTCTCCTCTCTCCTTTCCTTCTGACCTAGGTCAGAAGGTCATTTTTTTTTTTTTTCCAGTGACAGATCCTTGAGAGGGATGATTGGGGATGAGAAGATTTAAAAAAAAAAATACAGAAAAGTTGGGAGTAAGAGGTCTTGCATAAATGGATGGGTTAAGACAAGCAAGTTTGTTAAGAAGTACAGCATCTGTTTGCATATTGTTTGCAGGGAGGGAATTGGACAGAGTCAGCAAAAGGCTCTCATATAATGGAATGAAGTCAGCAAACAATAATCAAGCCATGCTGTACAAAAGGGAACATTGGATGTCTCAAGTGCACCAAGTGCCACAGGCCAGCACTCAGTGACATTGAGACCGATTACCACAGCCTTCAAGGAAGGGAAAAATCGAGTTCCCAGGATCTGAAATTTCCCCCAAGGCCCTAGCCATCATAGGCCTTGCCAGCATGTTCTGGCTTTAGATAAGGGACTAAGTCTCTTCATTAACCAGCCTGGCCCTAAACATTTTCCACCTTCTCCAAACCAAAGTTTGGATCCACAACTGGGCTTCAAGCTACAGGATATTAGTAGGTTTTCACATTATAGGTAAGTGGTAAGTGGTGTAGAGTCTCTCCTTGCTGGCGACCATGCGTCTTCTCTGAAAGAATGCCTTGGTGGAGAGGTAGCTTGGGGTGGCAACACTTGTTTGCTCCGTACGTAGGAACTGCGACCAAGCACACTCTATAGTCTCTCAGGTTGAGCATCCAAGACTCACAGAATCTTCAGCAAAGCCAAAGGAGGGTACCCAGACCCAGACAGTTGCTGGGCAGAGCTCTCAGAGAACTCTAATCCTAATCTGTTCAGCTGTCCACTTAGACTGTGGGTACCATCTGTTCTTATGTCACCTGGTGCACGGGGCGCAGTCCTCTCAGGAGGAGCTCCAGCCCTTCCCAGTATCTATAAAAATGTCCTCTCAGAGCTTATCAAAGAGCGCAAAAAATCCCCTCACGATTGTGTTTCTGGGAAATCGAGGAGCCAGCGGGATGCTTGGGAGTTGGGAAGCAGGTAACTCCTCACAGAGCACAGGCTGCTCACTGGAAAACTAGACCCATTCACTGCACAGGTGAATGTACATTCTCAGTGTCTACAACAGAGATTGCTTAAGGAGGCAGGAAAACAACCCAAACCCAAGATCTTCAAGGCCAGGAACCGTAAGGACAATTCTGGAATGTTGGTTTCTTTAAAAACAAAACAAAACAAAACAAAACACAGAAATATGGGCTGGAGAGATGGCTCAGTGGTTATGAGCACTGACTGCTCTTCCAAAGGTCCTGAGTTCAAATCCCAGCAACCACATGGTGGTTCACAACCATCCATAATGAGATCTGACACCCTCTTCTGGTGTGTCTGAAGACAGCTGCAGTGTACTTTCATATAATAAATAAATGAATTAAAATTAAAAAAAGACATTTAAAACAAAACAAAACAAAACACAACACAGAAATAGTATAAGAATATGTTTTTGTTTTAATCCCAGATGTGGCCTATGGGGCTGCTTCAGACCGTCCACAGCTGCTGACTACAATTTGCCTCATGCCCTAGCAGAGGCATGGTCTTGCCAGTCGCAGATAGTTTCTGTAATTGTGCGATTGTGTGATGCTTGGAATTCTGGGAGTTTTCCAAAGGATATATAAATACGAAAGCCTCAAAGGCGGGGTTGGCGGTTGCTGGCCGTTCAGGGGGTTGTTTGTGGTTTGTTAGTAGTCATGCTCAAAGAAGAAACAAGAAGAAATTAGATTCACAGATCTCTCTTTGCTCTCTGTTCTCTTTTCTCCCCTAGTGATAGGGGTGAAATGGAGGGTGGGAGGGAGGGTGGGAAAAGGAAGAACACACAAAGTAGCAAAGACCAGCTACAAGTAAAGAAGAAACAAGAAGGAAGTTAAATTCATAGATTCCTATTTCTCTCCCCTTTTTCTTTCTTATCTAGTAATGAGGGGCAGGGAGCAGGCTTGGGGGATAAAGGGTAGGTGAAAGAAGAACTCACACAGTAGCAAAGGCTAAAGCTCCAAGGAAGACATGGTTTTCTTTTTCTTTTCTTTATTTACATGTAACTTTCTCCTTTCCCAGTTTCCCCTCCAAAAACCAACCAACCAAACAAACAAAAACAACAAGAACAAACTCCTTTTGCCTCCCCCCTCCCCATGCCTGTCACCCCACCCTCTCCCACTTATTGGCCCTGGCATTCCCCTACACTGGGACACAGAACCTTCACAAGGCCGAGGTCCTTTCCTCCTATTGATGATCAAATTTGCAATCCTCTACTATACACATGCTGCCAGAACATTCAGTCCCACTATGTATAGCCCTTGGTTGGTAGTTGGGTCCCTGGGAGCTCTGAGGGTACTAGTTAGTTCATATTGTTGTTCGTCCTAAGGGGCTGCAAACCCTTCAGCTCCATAAATCCTTTCTCTAACTCCTTCATTGGGGACCGTGTACTCAGTTCAATGAATGGCTGTGAGCCTCTACATTTGTATTAGTCAGGTATTGTCAGAGTCTCTCAGGAGATAGATATATTTAGGCTGGCTTGTCCTTCCTTCAGTCTCTGCTCCTACGGCAACCAACAAATTGGGAAGACATGGTTTTCTAATACTCTACTACATGTCGATGTCGAGGGCGCCCCGAGCCAGAGTGGCCGTGCCTCATGGGAGGACTCTGAACAGGGCCTATGCCCTCCAGACAGCTCTGGCACCCGGTCATGCTTTTCACTATGGCTTGGCTGGAGGCAGGCTCGGCTGCACAGCAGCAGCAGATCCTCTGATAGGCTTCTGCTTTCACTTCGGCAGGTGGAATGCCAGCACACTCCCTCCTTCTTTGTCTCAGGATGTCTGCTTGCCAGCCAGCTGCCCGGCATAGACCCTCCCCACACAGGGACGATTAAGCAGGAGCAGTTCCTTTCAGTACTTTGGAAGCTGGCATCTGTGAGAAGTGTGTGTGTGTGTGTGTGTGTGTGTGTGTGTGTGTGT
>JADRCD010066626.1:0-19201 GCA_019843815.1 Montemys delectorum | reverse complement strand
TTCCCATGTCTGTTGTCATGACTGGGTCTATGTCTTTGGAACTATAAACCACAATGAACCAATATTTCATCTAAGCTGCTATTGTTCATGGTATTTTTATTATAACAAAAAGTAACTAATTAAAGTTAAAACAAATATTTTTGACTTCTTAAAAAATTTATATATGATACAAATGTACAAACCTCTGATGACATTGTGACATAAAAATATACAGAGAGGAGAACTTGTTATATGATAATACCTAACTTCGAAATATGTTAGAAATCTGAATTTCCCCAAACAGTATGGTTTTGGCATCAAAATGGAGATCAGCAGGGAAGAAAACTGTTTCTTCATAAAATCATATATATACAGGCAACTAACTTCTGACAAAGATTCTAAAATCATTCACTAGAGAAATGTTCTTTGAAAAATAAATTTCTGGGGAAATTGAGTCTCTCAGTGCAGACAGGTGAAGCTAGATCTTTCAATAGTTACAAAAGTCAACTGAAAAGGCTCAGAGTCAAACTAATTGGTAGAGTGCTTTCCTACCATGTGCAAGGATCTGAATTCATTTTCTAGTTTTGAAAAAAGGAACTTAGAAATGGATTAAGACTTAAATGATGTTTCTTATACTAAGAAACATATAGAAGAAATCATAGAGAAAGAGCTTTCAAACATTGAAATAGCCAAAGAAATTTTGAGAAAGGCTTCAGAAAAATAGGAAGCAAATGTAAATATAAATAAGATTACTAAACTAAATCAAATCTTTCATTATTAAAAAAAAAGAAAAGAAAACACTCGATACACTGTAGAGACAACACAGAGAATGGGAGTATATAATTCAAGTGCATCTATCTGACAAAGAGTTGACATTCTTAAAGCTAAATAGTAAAATGATAAGAAAAATAAATGAAAAAGAAACAATAGATCTAACTGGACATTTTCAAAAGAGAATATACAAGAGGCCAGTAGATTAATGAAAAACTAATGAAATTCTCTACTTATCACAAAAATGCTAATCAAAACAACGAGATAATGCTCCATTCAATAATAGCTAAGAAAAAAACTATTGTGGTGCTGGCCTAGATGCAGAGCAAAGAGGATACTTGTATATTGTTGAAGATGAAAGGCGTTAAAGCAGCCAATATGGAATACCATATTTAGCCCTCTTAAAACAACAAAATTAAAACTATCATATTATGTAGCAAGTACACTTCTGAGTATATATACTTAGAAAATTAAACCAATATTTAGCACAGGGAATTCTATGTCTATCAGCCACACAGTATTATTCACAATAGTCAACCAATAAAATCAGTCTAAATGTCCACTATCTGATGAGTAATAAACAAAATTATTGGTGAGGGACATCCTGAGAACTCACAACTTGCAAAGAAGATATTTAAAGATAACAGTTGCTGGGGGAGGGAGCATTTTCTTCAGTGTTGTAGTCACTAGTAAGTGTTCCATGCTCCAGTAAATAACTTCCACATGTTCATGTAAGCAACCCAATTAAAATCAGTGAGTTAAAAGAAAAGACATGCAAGTAGAAAGGAGCAACCTTGCAAAAAGAGGCTAGGAGGGGATACAAGAAAATGTAATGGAAATGAATATGATCAAAATATATTATCTTAGGGTTGCTAGTGCTATGAAGAGACCCCGTGACAATGGCAATTCCCATAAAGGAAAACAATTAATTAGAGCTAGCTTACAGGTTCAGAAGTTTAGTCCATTATCATCATGTTGGGAAGCATGGCAGTGTACAGACAGACAAGGCACTAGAGAAGGAGCCAAAGCTTCTACACCTAAATCCGAAGGCAGCAAGAAGATAGAGTGACACTGGGTCTGACTTGAACTTCTGAAACCTCAAAGCCTCAGTGATACATTTCTTCAAATAAGGTTATACTTCCTCCAACAAGGCCATGCCACCTAATAGAACAACTCCCTACCAGCATATGGAGACCATTTTTATTTAAACAATCACATTCCATTTCTATTAACTAGATATCACCTTTGTTACACTTATTAAAGCATTGTTCATAGTATTTAAGATATCAAACCAACTTAGGTGTTAATCAAAAGAAAAACTGATGTTATATATGTGCATTTTTGTGTACACATGACAAAAGTAAGATTCACCCTTTCATCATTGACATTTACCTCTTAAAATTAGATAAATTCTTATTTGCAACTACATAGATTAATATAAGATATATTGTGCTAATTTCAATGAACCAAGAACAAATGGAAAATGCCACATGATATTGTTTGCAAGGATCTATAAAATTGATTGTAAAAGTAGATTGTAGAAGCATATCCATCATTTTCTAGGGGTGAGGTTGAGTGGTGAGTGATATGATATTGACTAAAAGAGTACATATTTAAGCTAGACAGAATGAGTACATTTTAAAAGCTATTGTACAGTAAAATAAACATTGTTAGTACTAATGTGCTTCAAAATTGAGTAGTATCAGTAAAACAAATTTTAAATTTCCTCTCTATAAAATGTAAGAAAGTGAGATAGCATATATATATATATATGTATGTATGTATATATTATTTATCCTGATATAATCATGTCATGATTGATACATAAGTCAAAACATCACATGCTATCCAGTAAATACACATAATTTATATTTGTCAATTAAGAATATATTTTTGAATTAAGACAAATTTTAAAAATGTATTTGCACTGATCATATATTAAAATATTAATGGAAACATCATGGATTAACTACAATTTTATTTTTTCAGAAAATAAAAAGGATAATATGTTTTAAAGCTTTCTATTGTAGTAGGTATATAAGTCTTAGTGTTTTGCTAAGATCACAAAAGTGGAATTCAGAGTTTTAGAAAAAGGAATTATACTATAATGCTCAGTTAGAAAACAACTTTTGCATTATTGCTCTACAACTGATGCCAGAGATACTTGGTACATGTAAGCAATGATCCTTTACTTTTATGGTAAGCATTAAGTTAAATTTCTTGTATTCACATAGGCAGAATACTGTGGAATATAAAAATGTAATTACTGAAGATAATCATCTCTAAGACTTACTGCTCATCAAGTTTTATGTACTAAACAACACCACTTCTTTTATTTTAATAGTCCAGGTATAGTTCTCAAGTGAGTACTTGATTTGCCAGCAAAAGATTTACAAAAAAGAGCTAAGCCCAACACCAGGCAGGGAACTGAAAATATCTATAGAATATAAATGTGGAGTATAAGCAAACATTTATAACATTTGTGCTGGTACTCAAAAAGAAACTAGCAATACAAATTCAGCAAAGGGTGTATCCTTTGTCAGGCATTCCACACTGTAATTTTCCTACTCCATCTGGAAACTAGTTGTTTCTCTTTCATGATGATTGATCATAGATATGTTTACCTATCAGTTGTTGATCCTGGGAACATATTTGGGGGTTTCATAACAACCGTGTACTCTCATAACATTGTATTCTCTTCATGTAGAGCTACTTTGCATTGCTTAGAAAACTTGAGTATCACATCCCCGAATGGGTAAATAGCTAAGTGGATGAGAAAGGGAGTTGAATATTCACGTTTTGGTATAAGCAGTCATATTCCTTTTTTTTTTTTTTTTTTTTTTGGAATCAGAATTGTAAATTAATGTAGTGTGATTGGTATAGCATTTTTTTTATCTCCAAAAATAGTATCATACTCAATGCTATTTTTGAAACATCATGCTGCTGATCATCATGCCACAATCTTTTCTCACTCTTCCCTGTGACAGGGAAATAACTTTTTAAAAAATTTTTGTTTATTTATTCATGTATTCAGAGGATTCCTAATGTATATGTCAGAGAATAATATGCAGGAATTTATTCTTTTGTACCCTGGGAAGATTTTGGGATAAAAATAATGCATAAAATGTGGCTGTCTCATTTAGGGTTATTATTGCCATGATGAAGCACCATGACCAAAGCAACTAGAGGATAATAGGGTTTATTTGGTTTATACTTCCACATCACTGTTCATGACTTAAGGAAGCCAGGATAGAAACTCAAACAGGGCAGGAACCTGGAAGCAGGTGCTGATGCAGAAGCCATGAAGAAGTACTGTTTTCCTGGCTTGTTCCTTATGGCTTGTTAAGCCTGCATTCTTATAGAACCCAGGACCCTGTTGCTAGGAGTCTTTCCTAGGTTTACTCATAGAATTCCATGGAGTTTCCCTTGTACTAGTGTTCGACCTTACCCCTCAAATTCATCTCAATTCTAGTTGTTACTCCCTGTGTTTTCACCCCCTACCACTTGATCACTTCTGTTCCCAACCTCATCTGTCCCAGTCCACCCACAAAATATATTTTGTTTATTTCTCCCAGTGAGATCTTTTCATAGTTCCTAAGCCCCTTTGTTACTTAGCCTCTCTATGTCTGTGTATTATAGAATAATTGTATTTTATTTATAGCTAGTACCCACTTATCACAGAGTCTGAACTCACCATCTTTTGTAACATGGGAAGATCTCAAGAGGAGGGACTGAGACACCAACCCAGACAGAAAACTTTCAACCTGTAGTTTGACCTGCCTGCAGAATGTTCTAGAGTCAGAGCCTAGTATAATCATCTTCAAAGAGACCAGAGAGACTTCATCCATCAACTGATGGGAACAGTTATAGAGTATCACAGCTAAATATTAGGTGCTCAGGGAGTCCTATGGAGGAAGAGAATAAAGGAACAGAAAAATGAGAGATATTAGGGACACCAAAAATACCCCCCAAAACAAAACAAAACAAAACAAAACAACCCCATAGCTCATACAATCAAATGACTAGGACTCATGGGAGCTCACAGAGACTAGGAAGCCAGTGGGTATATGACCTAGGGCCTCTGCATGAGAGTAACATGGCATTCTTGTGAAAATCCTAACAACGGGAGCAGGGGCTGTCCATGTCTACTGGGTTGCCTCCTCCAGCCTTGATGTGATGGTATGTGCCTGGTTTTATTAAATCTTATTATGCCATGTTTTATTGATGTCCCTGGGAGGCCTGCTTCTTTCTGAGGTAAAAAAGAGGGGATAGATGTATGGGAGACAGGAGGTTTGGAGGGGAGAGACTAGGAGAAGGCAGTGAGGGAAAACTGCAATAAGGGTGTAGTATATGAGAGAAAAATTAAAAATGTATTTTAAAAAAAGAACCTAAGAACATCATTTTAGGATGATATCACCTGTAGTCAGCTAGGCCCTCTTCCATTAATCACTACTTAAGAAAATATCCTAAGTTGAATCTTACATAGGCATTTTATCTACTGATGTTCCTTCATTTCAAATAACTCTCACTTGTGTCAAATTGACATAAAACCAGCCAGCAAAATGGGCATAGGTAATGAAATGTGATGGAATATGAATGAGCTGGTGAATCCAAAAGAAATAAAAGCTGTGAAAATATAGGATGGGCTAAGTGACAACATAGTATGATAATATTATTAAAACTTGCATAATATATAATATTACCATGCACACTATACATAATTCAATTAATGGTTTATAAAGCCTTTTGTACTTGTTCCTGAAATTATTCCTAATACATTAATATGAAAGCAGAGGATCAGAAAACTTTAGAAACTTTTCCTACCTATAGATCTAGGCCTTGGTAAATAAAGATTTGAAATGTGAAAAACAAACAAAAAGCCAAGTTCCAGTCTATGTCCTTGTCTATTATGATAGAGGTTGATATATAAAAGACAGTAACACTCATGTATTAAAAAACGAGGAGTGACAGAAAGATATATGGGCCTGAGGCATGAGAAATGGCTCAGATGGTAACAGTACTTAGCACCAAACAGCTACGTGAGTGCTTTTGCTAAAACCTACAAAGGCAGAATGTTGTCCAGATAGAGAGGGTAAAGTACAATATGGCATTCCTTACAAAAGATATGCACTTTGCTTAATGGATGAACTAGTATTGTTGATTTCTTGTTGAGGATCTGCCAGTAAAAGCATCAGAACTGTTTATATAACTTCCACATTTGTATTTGTATTCTGTAGACATTTACAGTAGTCCATTTTAAGGAATGGACTCACCTGAGAACCATTACATGTAGAATCATTGCATTACTTTGACAATGGAAGTCATGTAATAGAAAACAGAAAGTTAGAAATAACCTATATCTTTAATAAGTGAGTATACAATAATGGCACTCTCTACTGTAATTTCTTTTTTTTTTCATTTTTGCTTGTATTCTATCTAGTTAAATAAATATTGTTCCCTTCCTCTCATTAAAAAAATGGCTTTTGGTTAGCTTTCCTTCTCCTGCCTATCTCCTTAGCTTTCTGAGTCCTCTGGGTCACCCCAAGTTGCACTGAGCACCCTTCTATCCCCTCTAGACCTCAATTCTTTCCACACCTTAACACCTACCTTCATTCAGACCCACAGATCCTGAACACAACAGGCTAGCTTTCCTCTTTTCTTTTCCCTGACCCATCTTTTCTGAGGTCTAAGACTTCTGGGGTACCCCAAGCTGAACTGATTATCCTGCTATCCCCTCTAGTCCTCCATTTTCCCCCAACCACATCTCTATACACCATAATCAGATATGCAGAGCTTGGACAATACAGGTTAGCTTCCTTTCCACCACCCATCCCCTATGCTCACTTAGTCCTGTGGGGGGACTCCAAGCTGCACTATACAGTCTACTATCCCTGACAAACCTGATTCTCCTCCCACTTCTCTGCACACCTTCATAGGTCTTGCTGTTCCTGAATTATACAGACATCCAGATCCTGAACCACACAGCCCAAGAAAACCCATCAAAGGCCTGCTACACTAAGACCCTCCAGGTTAACCCCCCTTCCAATACCTACTACAACAGAAACATCCAGAAACAAAAGACATCCAGATGGCTAAAGATCCTTAAAAGAACACATTCAACAAAAAACAGGACAATATTACATCTTCAGAGCACAACTACTCAATACAACAGGCCATGGTTATTCTAACATAATCAAAGAAAAACAAAATGACCTTAAATCCAATCTTATAAAGATGATAGATGCCTTTAAAGAGGAAATGAATAAACCTCTTAAAGAAATACAGGAAAATAAAATTAAACAAGTGAGGGAATAAATAAAACTGCAAGACATGAAAGTAGATTAGAAGAAATAAGTAAAACACAAACTGATGGAATTGTGGAGTTAGAAAATGCAAGGAAGAGAACAGGAACAACAGAGGCAAGTGTCAACAACAGAATAGAGGAGACAAAAGAGAGAATCCCAGGTGTAGAAGATACAAGAGAAGATATTGATACATCAGTCAAAGAAAATGTTTAATCTAAAAATTCCTGACACAAAATATCCAGGAAATCATACATACCATGAAAAGACCTAACTTAAACACAATAAGAATAGAAGATGAAGAGTCCTACCTCTAAGAACTAGAAAATATTGTCAACATGATCATAGAAGAAAACTTTCCCAATCTAAAGAAAGACATGCCTATAAACATACAGGAAGCTTATAGAACACCAACCCCTAGACTGGAACAAAAAAGAAAATCATCCAGGCACATAATAAAACACAAAATATACATGTACTGGCTGGTTTTGTGTCAACTTGACACAGGCTGAAGTTATCACAGAGAAGAGAGTTTCAGTTGGAGAAGTGCCTCCATGAGATCCAGCTGTGGGGCATTTTCTCAATTAGTGATCAAGGGGGTAGAGCCCCTTGTGGGTGGGGCCATCCCTGGGCTGGAAGTCTTGGGTTCTATAAGAGAGCAGGCTGATCAAGCCAGGGGAAGCAAGCCAGTAAGGAACATCCCTCCATGGCCTCTGCATCAGCTCCTGCTTTCTGACCTGCTTGAGTTCCAGTCCTGACT
Source organism: Montemys delectorum (assembly GCA_019843815.1). Classification (NCBI taxonomy): domain Eukaryota; kingdom Metazoa; phylum Chordata; class Mammalia; order Rodentia; family Muridae; genus Montemys; species Montemys delectorum. The sequence goes on along the minus strand of JADRCD010066626.1, from coordinate 11,389 downwards.
TCCTCTGGTGATCAACAGCCATGTGGAAGTGTAAGCTGAATAAACTCTTTCCTCCCCAACTTGCTTCTTGGTCATGATGTTTGTGCAGGAATAGAAACCCTGACTAAGACAATACAGAATGAATAAGGAATATTAAAAGCACCAAGGAAACAAGGCCAGATAACATACAAAGCCAAACCTATCAGAATTACATCTGACTTCTCAACAGAGACTCTAAAAGCTAGAAGGCCTGGACAGATATCTTACAACCTTTAAAAAAACACTAATGCCAACCTAGATTACTATACTCTGCAAAACTCTTAATCACCATAGATAGAAAAAACAAGACATTTCAAAACGAACCTAAATTCAAACAATATCTATTCAAAAGTCCAGCACTACCAAAAATACTAGAAGGAAAACTCCAACTCAAGGAGAATAACTACATCCAAGAAAACACAGAAAATAACTAATTCCACACCATCAAAATCAATGGAAGCACACACACACTGACACCATCAATAACAACAACATCAAAGTAACAGGAAATAACAATCACTGGTCAATAATATCTCTCAACAACATTGGACTCAATTTCCCATTAAAAGGACACAGGTTAACAGAATGGGTATTAAAGCAGAATCCATAATTCTGCTGGATACAAAAAACCCTCAAAATCAAATATAGACATTACTTCAGGGTTAAGGGTTAAAAAATATATTCCAATAAAATAGGCCAAAGAAGCAAGCTGCTGTAGCTATTCCAATTTCTAACAAAATAGGCTTGCAACCAAAATTAATCAAAGCAGATGGGAAAGGATACTTCATACTCATGAAAGGAAAGATCCACCAAAATGAAATCTCGATTCTGAATATTTATGCATCAAATGAAAGGGCAACCAAATTTGTAAAGAAATCCTTATTCAACCTGAAATCACACACCAGACACCACAAATTAATAATTGGAGACTTAAATATTCCACTCTCAACAATGGACTTGAAATACAAAAACAAACAAACTAAAAACTAAACAGAAATAATGGAGTGGACAGACATTATAAACCTAATATATCTACATATCATTTCACCGAAAAATAAAAGAATGTACCTACTTCACAGCGTCTCATGAAACTTTCTTCAAAGTAGCTCAGTAACAAAGCAAGATTCAACAACTACAAGAAAGTTGAAATAACCACCTGTATCATATCAGACCACAATGAATTAAAGCTGCATTTCAACAACAGAAACATCAGAAGACTTACAAATTCATAGAACCTGAATAACTTTCTACTGAATGACTACTCGGTCAAAGCAGGAGTAAATAACTTAAAGACTTCAAAGAATTTAGTGAAAGGGAATGCACAACATACCCAAACTTATAGGACACAATGAATGTGGTGCTAAAAGGAATGTTCATAGTCCTAAGTACTTTCAAAAAGGCATTGACTCCTAGCACTAAGTGCCTTAGTTAAAAAGTGGAAAGATCTCATACTAGCAGCTGAACAGCACACTTGAAAGCTCTAGAACAAACAGAAGCAAAGACACCCAAGAGGAGTAGACAGCAAGAAATAATCAAACTCAAGGCTGAAATATAGAAAATAGAAGAATGGAGAACAATATAAGGAATCAGTGAAACAAAGAGTTGCTTCTTTGAAAAAATCTACAAGATGGAAAAAAAAAGACAAAGACTGAATACCTAAATTAACAAATTTTAAATAAAAATGGGGGATATAAGCACCAATACTGAAGAAATCCAAAGAATCATAAGATCTTATTTCAAAAATCTATACTCCATAAGAATAGAATGTCTAAAAGCAATGGACAGTTTTCTGGATATATAAATCTTACCAAAGTTAAATAAAGATCAGACAAACAATTGAAATAGACTAGTAACATGTAAAGAAATAGAAGCAATCATTAAAAGCCTCAAAACTAAAAGAAGCCCAGGGCCAAAGAGTTTTAGTGTAGAATTCTACCAGAACTTCAAAGAGATCCCTTTCTAATGATTTCACAAAATAGAAATAGTAGTGACACATCCCAATTCATTCTATGAAGCTAGAATCACTGTGATACCTAAACCACATAAAAATTCAACAAAGAAAGAAAATTATGGATGAAATTTCCTTATTGATGCAAAAATACAAAAAATACTAACAACAAATCTAAGAACACAACAAAGAGATTATCTACCATGATCAAGTAAGTTTCATTCAGGAAATGAAGGCATAGTTGAACAAATGAAAATCAGTAAATGCAATTCATCATATAACAAGATGAAAAGAAAAAAAATACTTGACCATTTCATTAGATACTGAAAACCTTTTGACAAAATCTAACACCCATTTGAGATAAAAATTGTTGAAGAGATCAGGGATACAAAGGGCATATTTAAACACAATAAAGGCAATATACAATGAGACTACACTTAATATCAAATTAAATGGAGAGAAATTCAAAGAATTCCACTGAAATCAGGGGCAAGTAAAGGCTTTCCACTCTCTCCACATATACTCAATTTAGTACTTGAACTTCTAGCTAAGACAATAAGACAACTAAAGGAGATCTAAGGATACAAATTGGAAAGGAAGAAATAAAACTATCACAACTTACAGATGATATGGTAGTATACATAAGCAACTCCAAAAATTCAACCAGGGAATTTTTACAGCTAACAGTTCTTCAACAAAGTTACTAGATAGAAGATTACATAGAAAAAAATCAGTAGTCCTCTTATATACAATTGACAAATTGACTGAGAAAGAAATCAGAGAAGCAATACCCATCATAATAGCCACAAATAAAATAAAATAATTTGATGTAACTCTAACCAAGAAAGTGAAAGACCTATATACAAAAACTTCAAGTCTATGAAGAAAGAAAACAGAGGAGATATGAGAAGATAGAAAAATCTTGCATGCTCATTGAATGTAGGATTAATTTAGTAAACCTGGCCATCTTACCAAAAGTGATCTACAGATTCAATGAATTCCTCATTGAAATTCCAACATAATTTTAATTAATTATTTATTAATTTTTTACACTCTATATTTTATTACCCTCCCCTGTCCACCCTCTGACTGTTCCACATCCCGTAACTCCTCCTCATCTCGCTGTCTCCAGAAGGATGTCAGCACCTCCCACCCCCAACCTTATCTTTAAACTCCCTGGGGCTTCCAGTCTCTTGAGAGTTAGGTGTATCATCTCTGAATGAACACAGACCAGGTAGTCCTCTACTGTATGTGTGTTGGGGGCCTCATATAAGCTGGTGTGTGCTGTCTGTTTGGTGGTCCAGATTAATTGAGCTGGTCCTCCTACAGGATCATCCTTCTCAGCTTCTTTCAGTTTTCCCTAATTCAAAAACAGGGGTCAACTGCTTCTGTCCATTGGTTGGGTGTAAATATCTTCATCTGACTCTTTCAGTTGCTTGTTGGGTCTTCCAGAGTGCTATCATGCTAGGTCCCATTTTGTGAGTATTCCATAACCTCAATAATAGTGTCAGGCACTGGGACCTCCCCTTGAGCTGGATCCCACTTTCGGCCTGTCTCCGGCCCTTCTTTTCCTCAGACTCCTCTCCATTTCCATCCCTGTAATTCTTTCCGACAAGAACAATTATGAGTCAGAGTTGTGATGGTGGGATGACCTCCCCCTTCCTCATTTGATGTCTTGTCTTCCTGCTGGAGCTAGTCTCTATAAGTTCTCTCTCCCTACTGTCAGGCATTTCATCTAAGGTCCCTCCCTTTGAGTCCTGAGAGTCTCTCACCTCCCAGGTCTCTGGTGCATTCTGGAGGGTCCCTCCAACCTCCTATCTCCCGAGGTTGCCTGTTTCTATTCTTTCTGCTGGCCCTCAGGGCTTCAATCCTTTTCCCTCACCCAATACCAGATCAGGTTCCCCTCTCTCCTCCCACTGCCTCCCGCCCATCTGCCCATCCACTTTCCCTCCCACGTCCCTCCCTCCTTCCCCACTTGTGATTATATTCTTCTCCCTTCCAAGTGGGACTTAGGTGTCCTCACTTGAGCACTTCAGCTTGTTGACCTTTTTGAGTTCTGTGGACTGTATCTTAGGTATTCTCTACCTTTTTTTTTTTCTTTTTTGGCTAACATCCACTTATTAGTGAGTACATACCATGCATGTCCTTTTGGGTCTGAGTTACCTCACTCAGGATATTTTCTATTTCCATCCGTTTGCCTGCAAAACTCAGGATGTCCTTTTTCTTAATAGTTGAGTGGTATTCCATTATGTAAATGAACCACATTTTTTGTATCTATTCTGGCTGTCACAAATAAGGCCGCCATGAACATAGTGGAGCATGTGTCCCTGTGGCATGGTGGGGCATCTTTTGGGTATATTCCCAAGAGAAGTATAGCTGGGTCTTCAGGTAGATCAATTTTCAATTATCTGAGGAACCTCCAGGTCTATTATCTTACACAAAATTCAAGGCCAAGTAGATCAAAGACCTCTGCTAAAACTAGACAGACTGAACCTGAAAGAAGAGAAACTGAGGACTATCCTTGAATGCATTGGCACAGGAGTCAACTTTCTGAACACCAATAGCACAAGCACTTGTATCAACAATCAGTAAATGGGACCTTACAAAACTGAAGAGCTTCTGTAACACAAAGGGCACAGTCATTAGTACAAAATGGCAGCCTAAAGAATTGAAAATGATTTTTACCAACTCTACATATCACAGAGGGCTGATATCTGAAATATATAAAGGATTCATGCAAATAGACATTTAAAAAAACAAATAATCCAATTTAAAATGTGGTAAATATCTAAACAGAGTGTTCTCAACAAAGAAATCTCATATGTGTAGAAAAATTTTAATCCAACAACATGGATGCTCTTGTTAGAGATTATATTGAAAGACCTTCTAGGTCTACATGATCTGACTGGAATGCAAAATCACCCTGGATTACAGTAGGGATCTGATAGAATGGAATACAGACACATACTTAGTACACACCTTTAATCGCTAACAATTTAGGTAAATTTAGTTTGTAGAAGGAAGCAGCCATGTTTAAAAGTATTGTCTAATTGATGGGCAGACAAAGTTACAAGTTAGAAAGATCTGACAGCATGAGTCAGTTCTGCTCAACTCTCAGAATAGAGAGGAAAGAATGGTGACTTAGGAGAGTAGTACAGAGAAAGAGAGAAAAGAGGCAGTTTTACTTGGACAGTTTTACAAAGATATGTTTCAGGTGAAGACAGACTTAGTCACTGAATAAGAAGGAGCCAGGAGATTAGAACAGATTGTGAGAGTTAGCTTCAGGGAAAGCAGAGCAATTCAGTCAAAAGCTGAGAAAAGCCAGTTTGAATGAGTCAACTTGTAGAGGAGTTTGGGCCAGAACAGAAGAATTGAATCAGTCAGCAAAAGTTCAGAAAGACCTAGAAAGGGTGAGTTTATCCAGCAGTAAGCCTCTAAGATGACAACTACATCTGGCAGATAAACATTTACACAAATGGCTAGGAAATAGAAATGTTCAACATCCCAGCCATCAGGGAAATGTAAACTAAGACAACTCTTGAGGTCCCATCTTATACCCATCTGAATAGGTAAGTTCAATAATATAAGTGACAGTTCATGCTGGTGAGGGTATAGAGCAAGGGGAAAGCACCTCCATTGCTGGTAGGAGCACAAACTTATACAGCCACTTTGGAAATCAATATGGCAGTTCCATAGAAAACTGGGAATATTTCTATCTCAAGACCCAGGTATATCATTACTGGGTATAAACCCAAAAGGTACTCCACCATCCCACAAAGACACTTACTCAACTATGTTCATAGCAGCTTTATTTGTAATAGCCAGAAACATGAAACAACACAGATGTTTCTAAACCTAAGAATGGATGAAGAAAATAAAGAAAATGTGGTACATTTATACAATAAAATATTACATGTAATACACACACACACACACACACACACACACACACATAGTGTAGGCAAACGGATGGAATTAGAAAAGAAAATCATCCTGAGTGAATTAAGTCAGACCTAGAAAGACAAGCATTGTTTGTACTCACTTATAAGTAGATATTAGCCATGAAGTAAAGGATAATCATGCTACAACCAGATCGGTGAGGCTATACAATCAGAGTTCAAGTGCAGAAAATGAATCTCCCTGAGAAAAGGAAGTAAAATAGATTTCACAAGTGGACTGGGGGGGAGGGAGTGTGGATGAGAACAGGAGGAATCAGGTTTGGGACACATGGAGAGAGAGCATGGGAGAGATGATTGTAATTGGTGCATTTCAGGATGAGGTAGAAACCTAATACAATGGAAACTCCCAAGAGTTTGTGAGGGTTCTCCTAGATAAGCCTCCTAGTAATGAGAGGAATATAGCCCAGACTGACCATCTTCTATAACTAGGCAGGTCTTCCAGTGGAGGGATTGGGACAGCAACTCAGACAGAAAAACCTTGACCTATAATTTGTTCAGCCTGTGAGATGTGCTGGGATGAAGGTGTTGCAGAACTTGTGGCAATGGCCAACCAATGCTACAATAGGGAACCCAGACCTGATACTACTAGAAAGGCCAGGAACCAGTGTCTGGATAACCCAAAGACCTATGATAAAACCAAAAAAAAGACCAGAAAAAAAATCCAGTGAAATGGTTCCTAATGAAATTCTACTATATACATATATACTGGAGAGTCTTCATTTAGCTACTGTTGGAACCAGATGCAGAGATCCACAACTGAACATTAGATGGAGCTCAGAGAATCCTGTAGAAGAAGGAGAGGTGGATAAGGACTATCAGAACCAAAGTGGTAGAGGATACCACATGAAAACCCACAGAATCAACTAGCCAGGGCTCATATGGCCTCACAGAGACTGAGCCAACAATCATGGAGCCTATGAGTTTGACCTAGGTTCTCTGCATATATGTTATGTTTGTATAGCTAGTGTTCTTGTGGGACTCCTAACAATGTGAACAGGGGACTGTCTCTGCATCTTTTGCTTGCTTTTGGGACCCTTTCTCTTCCATTCAGTTGCTTTTTCGAGATTTAATATGAGGGGATGTGCCTAGTCTTACTGCAACTTGATATGCCCCATTTGGTTGATATGCCTTGGAAGTCTGTCCTTTTGTAAAGGGAAATGGATTTGGAAGAGGAATGGGGAGGGCATGGGAGGAGGAGAGAAAGTTGCAGTCAGCATGTGATATAGAAGAGAAGAATAAATTAAAAAATGAATTAATAAACTGCTTATATTAAAATAAAAATAAAATGAGGAATTCAAGCTTATAAAGAACACTTACTTGCTTTTATTCTGTGTCTTACTTCTTTTAAAATTTATGTTTTTTGCAGAGTTGATGACTTCTATTCTTCACTAGAGTGCAACTTCCATTGAAAGTATGTTTGGATTCAAACACAACTTCTGTCTTTCTATTACACTTTCAAAATATCAAATTGTGAACAAAGATTTGAAAATGCAACAAGCAAAAGATAAATATAAATGATCTCCCTTCCTGTATATTTTTAGCTACTAATTATTTTTTGGTTATCAAAGTTGGTGGTTTAAAGTATAATGCATATAAGTATTAATTAGCATATAAAGGAGCCATTAATTATAATTCTTCTATAAGTATTTTAATGAAACTATGTATTTTATGACTATTGATTTTTTTCTAAACTCTAAAATTTATCATGGTAGAAAAATAGGCACTGGGAAGAGATTTAGTAAAGTTATCATTTGGATAGCATATCTCTCAGTGGCCATTAAAGTAATATTGGACTAAGGAACAAAAAGAACAGATTTGAAACTGTGTTACAAAGTATATGCTGTCAGGAAGTTATTTCCCTTTATCCTTTAAAGAAATTTTGTGAATTCACTATTCAAAAAAGTGTGATTTAAATGTGATCCCTTTTACTAGTAGAATACTAGTAGACTCTCTGGATGGCTACCCTAATTTAAGAAAATGGTTGTGAATTCTGATGAAACACACTGGGGACCTGGAGAGGATAATTATACTAAAACAATGGATACTGGTAAAATGCCAGTACTTTACTACCATCACAAATGCAAGCAATAGACTGAACATTTTTGCTTTAAGTGATCCTCTTTTCTAAGCACTTAATCTTTACAACGTTTTCCTTTCCTTAATTTTCCCATTACACATTTTAGAATATCTTCCTTTCTGGATGTTTCTTCTCTATATTTTTCACTCATTGTATGATATAAAATGAACCATAAGAATTCATCTGTGCCCACCCCATGGAACCAAAAATTTATGGGACTTATATACTGTAAATGGATGAAGGGTTACTGACAGGAATAGGTACTCCAAACCAGATGCTCTGCAATGTCTCTACTCAGCATGTATAATGGCTTTCCCATAGTTTCATAAGTGAAGCTCCCCTCTCCTTGGTCTTACCTAGCCTATATACACTAGTTTCTCCTCAAAACCATGAGGCCACATGTAACATAAATTCAGACAACTGGCTTTAAGAGAGACTGAATACTCAGAATGAGGGTCCAATGATCCTTCTTACTCCTTCTATAAAGCAACACCAACACTCTAAAAGTCCCAATATGTTTGGTTCTACCTGAGGTCTATGAATTATCCAATATCTGGTTCCTGGCCATCCAAGCAGTGTAAGACATGAGTTCCCTCTCATGGCTTGGGTCTCAAGTTAAACTCAACATTGGTTGGCCACTTCCACAAGTTCTGTGCCACCACTGCTCCAGTATATCTTGGAGGCAGGACAGATTGCCAATCAAAAGTTTTGTGGCTGGATTTGTGTCAAGGATTTTGTTGGGGGGGGGTAGCCTGCATCACAGTGTCTAGAACATAGGAGAGAGGACCTCATGGAGGTACGAGCTCACTTTCAATATGCTGTGTGGATGTGATCTTCATTAATTAGGACTTACTATAAATTTTTGGAGAAGAATGCTCTGTCCCAACATCTGCCTGGGTTGTATTGGGAATCTCCATGGGATACCTATGGACAACAACTTGACTGAATACAATGCTGTCCCATGACTGAAAGCCTTGTGTGGCTATAAAAGATAGCCAGTTGAGACTTCATATCCTCCATTACTGAACACAACTGGCCAAAAGAAGTCAATGAAATCATTCCAAATGATATTCTGCTATATTCATAGATAAGTACCTTGTACTATCAACATCAGAGAGGCTTTCCCCACCAGTAGATGAGAAGTGATGCAAAGATTCATAGCCAGATATTATGAATAAAGATCTAAATTGGATTTCTTTATAATATTCCTCCAGTGGGAGATTAAGTAACCCTGTGGAAGATAGGAAAGAAAGACCATAGAAGTTAGAGGGAATTCAAGACACCAAAGGACATGGCCCACTGAATCAACTAAACGTGGCTAATACAAGCTTACAGAGACTGAAGTAGCAAGCATGGAACCTGCATAGTTCTATACTATGTTCTCTGCATATGTTATGGATCTTACCCTAGTGTTTTTGCAGGATGCCTAAGTGTGGGAGTGGGTGTGTCTCTGAACACTTTGTCTGCTCGTGGCACTCTTTTGAACCTATTGGGTTGCCTTCTCAAGCCTCAATATGGGGGCTTTTGCCTTGTTTTATTATATCTTGTATAATATTTAGCTGTTACTTTGAAGACATGTACTTTTCTGAAGAGGAAATGGAGGTGGTGGATTTGGAGGAGAGGGGAACCGGATGGGAGATGTGAGGAGTAGAAAAGGGGGAACTGTGGTCGGGATGCAATGTTTGAGAATCAAATCTATTTTGAACAACAACAAATGCTCAACTGGGGTCATTTATTTATTTTAAGAGTTGGTGTTGGCCATTCTCTCTCAGGTGACTTTCTAAAGCAGGACCAGCTGGGAGGCATAGGCCTCACAAGTGGCAGGGCAGCTGAGACAGGATCCTCTCTACTTCCATCTACATCTATGAGTGACAGTGGTGGTGGATACGCAGCCCTCTCTGACCCTTCCCAGCAAGCAGAGAGCCTGCCTTCAGGGAGTGCTTTAACTCAGAGATTCAGGTGAGAACCACTATTTTCTCTTGGGTGATTTTCTAAGGCATGACTAACCTGGAGGCACAGGCCTCAAAAGTGGCAGGGCAGCCTGGTCAAAATCATTTCTACCTCAGACCACACTTAGGAGGGACAACAGATCCACAGTCCTCTCTGCACCTTTCCCACAAGTGGAGATCCTGTCTACAGGGTGTGCTCTGACGCCAAGACTCAGGACGGACAACTGATCCACAGCCATCTGTGCCTGGGTTTTACCAAAGGAGAGCTGATCTCCCAGAAGTGATTACACAGGCTTACAGACCCACAGGAGGAACAAGATCTAGTCAGAGACAGCAAGAATATCTAACACCAGAGATTAACAGATGGTGAAAGGCAAATGCAAGAATCTTACCAACAAAAACCAAGACTACCTGGCTTCATCAGAACCTAGTAATGAAGCCACAACATACTCAAACTTACGGGGCACAATGAAAGCAGTCCTAAGAGGAAAACTAATAGCTTTAAGTGCCTACAAAAAGAAACTGGAGAGAGCATATACCAGCAATTTAAGAGCACATCTGAAAGCTCTAAAACAAAAAGAAGCAAATTCACCTAAGAGGAGTCAAAGGCAGGAAATAATCAAACTCAGGGCTGAAATAAACCCAATTGAAACAAAAAGAACTATACAAAGAATCAACCAAACCAGGAGCTGGTTCTTCGAGAAAATCAACAAAATAGATAAACCTTTAGCCAGACTAACTAGAGGGCACAGAGACACTATCATAATTAACAAGATCAGAAATGAAAAGGGAGACATAACAACAGACACTGAGGAAATCCAAAAAATCATGAGAGCCTACTACAAAAGCCTATACTCCACAAAACTGGAAAACAGGAAAACCTGGATGAAATGGACAATTTTCTTGACAGTTACCAGGTACCAAAGTTGAATCAAGATCATATCAATTATCTATTTTCTTGACAGTTACCAGGTACCAAAGTTGAATCAAGATCATATCAATTATCTAAACAGTCTCATGTCTGCTAATGAAATAGAAATAGTCATTAATAGCCTCCCAACCAAAAAAAGCCCAGGACGAGATGGGTTTAGTGCAGAGTCTTATCAAAACTTCAAAGAAGACCTAATTCCAATACTCTTCAAATTATTCAACAAAATAGAAACTGAAGGTACTCTACTCAATTCATTCTATGAAGCCACAATTACTCTTATACCTAAACCACATAAAGACCTAACAAAGAAAGAAAACGTCAGACCAATTTCCCTTATGAATATTGATGCAAAAATACTCAATAAAACTCTTGCTAACCAAATCAAAGAACACATCAAAACGATCACCCACCATCATCAAGTAGGCTTCATCCCAGGGATGCAGGGATGGTTCAATATTCAGAAATCCATCAGCATAATTCACTATATAAACAAACTCAAAGGAAAAA
>JADRCD010066625.1:0-29571 GCA_019843815.1 Montemys delectorum | reverse complement strand
TGTGGAATGTGCCAGGCGCATCTACCTACCCCAAGGAGAGGGCAGAGGAAGGGGGCCGGCCGAGGGGAGGGGCGAGAGGCGAGGCTCCCGGCAGCCCGAGAAAACCTGTTTGTTCTCGGGCAGGCGGAGCCCAGTCCGTGCCTCTTCGTTTCCCCGCGCGCTTCCCGCTGCGTCCCGCTTCCTGCTCCTGCTGACGCGGCCCGGCTGGGTCCAGCGCTGCCCACCCGAGGGAGCCCGCGCACCACGCCTGCCTGACCCTCTGCCAGTTACACAAGCCAGGCACCTGTACCAGGTAAGGTTACTGAGTCGCCGTCCTAAAGAGGTGGCCCGACCACCGGGAGGCAACAAGGAGCACCCAGTTTGTGTCCTCCTGGTTTAGTTTCCCTACCAATAATTCTTATTCGCTCCAAGCATCCCTCTTGGGGTTCCCGTCAAGGGGGGCAGTACCCTGGGTTTCTGCTTTTCACTGCGAGTGAAGAAACAGGCAACGTTCCTCAGAGTGACCAACAAAAGCAGGTGGCTCTGTGGCTGGCCTAGTCCCTCTGTCCTACTCATTTGTGGATGAGACCGATTGTTAGTAGACTGCCAGCAGGGAAGGAGCAGGGTGAGCCTAGAGTTGTTGTGTTGCAAGCATCACAGAATCCCCCGTCCTTAGTAAAATGTGCCCATTTTGTAGATGAGGAAACTGAGATACAGAGGCAAGTTCACTCAAGAGTCCCCTGGCCTGGAGTCCACAGCAAAGGGACTTGGTGGTGGTTTGTGATAGACATGTACCTGGCACTGGGCGACCACAGGGCTGGGAAGGGAGCTGCTCATACTCAGACAGAAGGCGCCGAATCAAGTGTCACTGTGGTGTTATCAGCGGGATCTGCTGTGCACAGTCTCTGTGACTGGATTGTTTGTGCGGGGGCAGGGAGGAGCCAATAGCCTCATCCTCTTTGAAACTGCTTAGTGATAACTTGGCCTCTGGAAAGGCTGAAAACTCAGATCCTCCTGTGTGCTCTGCCACTTCCTTCTGCACTGCGGTACCTGGCAGCTCCTACCAGGCCCACCTTCCCCTCCAAGGCTGTGGAGTTGTGTTCTCCACAAGCCATTTGTACTGAGTCTTGACATTAAGGTAGGTGGTGACACCTGCTCTTAGTCTTGTCTTGCTCTCATGGTTCTTTGGATTTCTAGTCATGGTGCTTAGACTGGGGCTCTGAATTGGAAAGCTGCAGTAGGAGGCTTATGAAGTTCTTATCTTCCCATGGCCTCAACTGGCTCATCTGCACAAACAGTGCCAGCTTGGGTGCCAACAAGTCTCCAGGGCACAGGTACACACACCAGGTACAACTTGCTGTAGGGCTTTAGAGAATGTGCTGTTCACCACCCTCAGCCCACTCACTACAAGATTGGAAGGAACAGAACCATCCCAACTGCTCTGCTCCCAGTCAATTATCATCGCTGGCTGGGGCTCTGCACTCAGTGGAGCAGAATTGAAAGAAGGTGCCTAGGTCAAGGCCAAGTACACAACAGATGCTCAAAATCTGTTCATTTTCCTCCTCTGGGCACTCATGAGTCAGTGGCAAACATGGCTCATGACCATAGAGGGTGCTGCAGCTTTGAGAGTGAAAAGCATTAATAACCTGGATCAGGGATGCAACCCAAGCTGGAAAGATTAGGAAGGCTCCCTGGAGGAGCAAGTCAAGAGTGATAGAAGAGAAATCAGCCCTACATTTTACCAAGAAGTCTCTAAAGAGATAGGCTACTCCAGAAGGAGCTGCCATCTGGATCATAACAAGACAAAACCCTCCCAACTTGAGAGTAGTGGTCCCAGGAACAACTAGAATGTAGCAAAGTCCTTCCTCAAATTGCTTTGGGCCTTCTAAGACCTTAGACTCTGGTTTCCTAGCACTTGGGACCTGGCTGAGGTGGGCATTGGTACCTGTTCCCTGAACTGTCTTCAGTTGTGTGCCAAGAAAGCACCCCCATTTCTGGCTTTGATGCAGAATTCTGCTTGATGAAAGCCAGAAGCCTGCCCTTCTCTTTTCTCATTGAAGCCTCCATATGTGACTGGGTCACACATAACACAAATTTTCTTTATGCTTGCTAAACCCTGAGGCCTCCTTCATTGCCAACCCTATAGTGACATGGAACAGGATCATTGCTGAGGGTCTGGGGGAGCTGCTCCTTAGGGATGTGGTGCTTGGAGAAACTTCTCGTATTACACTACAGACTTTGGGCACCCGTGGTTGGTACTGGGCCTGGGTGCAGACAACTTGTCTGGCTTCTTTCTCCCAAACTAGGCCCCACTTCACCTCTTGCTCCCATGACCATTGAAGAGGAAAATACTGTCCTAAGTTAAACTGTATCTCCTTGTATCAAGCTGCTTGAATATAAGGTGGGAAGTCAAAGCCATAAGAGGTTGGGTGGTATGCACAGGTCTGAGCAAGTGGACAGTTGCTGAGCTGGGCTCTGAACTCAGTGTGACCTCTAGGCCTTTCTCTTACCCATGGTGCTATAAAGACACTATATTCACTGACCACACATCCTGCTATGGGTGATATGTTGAATAGTTCCTCCCCTGATCTGCCTTCAGTCCCTTTAGCACACTACCCTGGTCCTGGTATCAGCTGGTTCTCCATTGGCATAGCTGGTGTCAGTTCATTTTTCCCAAAGAGAAACTGAGACAAAGAATGGAGGCCCTTTACCTTCTCTTGTGGATCCATGTGGAAACGTTTGGCAGGTCTTTTCAGCTCACTGTCCCTGCTAGAATGACCAAAGTAAGAAGGTGTGAGCAGGGAAGAGGGAGGTGGTCTAGATAGAAAAGAAGCTGGAAAATGCAAGATCTAGAGACCCTGTGCATGTTGCTCTCCAGGGCTAATGTGGAAACTCAAACTCAGAGGTGAGGAGGGTTGAAGGAATCTGCAGTTTAAGCAGATGTCTCTGGGGAATTTATCTGCTGAAGAAACGAAAAGGCTGCTCTCAGAAACACTGTCTGGTCTTTTCCTGTGAGCAGTGCTCATTTCATGTTTTGAGGGGAAGCTGGGAATTTGAAGAGTACATAGAGCAGTTTTTTACCTACTTGTTAATGCCTGCTTTGGAGCCCCTCTTCTTGCACAGCTGCCCTTGAGGTTACTGCTGGTGGCCTGGGGAGGCTGTGGAGCTCTGGAGACACACCCAAGATTCAGAGAAGACTTGGCCCCTGGGGCCAGTGGTGAGCAAACCCAAACTACTGGCAGTGGCTGTTGGTGGTCCCTGTCTTTGGTTTCGTCTGTAGGCACACCTCAGGCAGAGGTTCAGCCCCCTTGGGCTGATCCCTGTAATGGTTGGCTCAGAACACCACTTTCTGATGACTAAGTCACTTTCCCAGAGAGCTTGATGTGGCAGAAGGTTGCTATGGAGAGAGGAGGCACCAGGATTCCAGACACACGAATGGGGATCCCTGTTGAAAATGCTGACATCAGGCATTGCCTGGTTTAGCCTATAAAGAGAGGAAAAAACCCCACAAAACCCAAAAAGCAGACCTTGCTTTACCATTTCTGGCCACGTGCACACTCAGCTCCTACTCATTCTTTCATAGTTTAGGACCTAATCCAAGGGCACCTCCTTGGGAAATGCAGCACCCTGGCAGGGCCTGTAGGGCCAGTCTGTCTTCCTCTGACTCTTGTCTATCTACCCAGCACCCAGCCTGACTGGTAGCTTTCTATAGGAGCTTGTTGCAGCAAAGAAAATGTGACCTTGGGCAAATGCATTTTCTTCTCCTGGCTTCCATATTCTTATCCCAAAATGGGGGTAGTTGTAGAAGCAAGGGTGGAGTGAAGGGGACTTTGGGCTTGAGATGGACAGGGAAATACAAGAGAAAGTATAGAGGGATTGGTGGGGAGAAGTCTGTAAAGAGAAACATTTTTGGGTGCTAGAGGAGCTGGTGGGTAGTTCTTTTTTTCACCCTCAGTAGAGGATCACAAGATGGACAAAAGCAATTTGGCCAAAGTTAGGAGCAAATGGGGCTGAATAGTTAGCAGCTGTGAGGACTCGGGATACACATGAAAGATGGAGGGATGTTGGTTCCAGGATCCCCAGCCCTTTTGACCTCATGACATGTCCATCTGCAGATGGATATAGCATCTCTGAGAGAGTAGGGCTGGCTTGAGACCTAAGATTTCAGGTTGCAGAAATAACTGTTGTGATGTAAAGATATGAGAGAGGTGCCTAGGACTGTGAAGGAAGGTGTAGGAGTTCCTCTGTGCCCTTTCTTGCTGGATAGCTGCAGAAGTGACAATAGTAACAATGTAAATAGCTCATATGGGGAATTGGAGCCAAAGTCTTATTGGGAGCAAGATGATTTCCAGTATCCTCAGCAGGCTGCACTCATCCAGATATCTCAGAGGCATCTCTAAGAGCTTTTCTCAGCCACCCTTAGTGGTCCTGTATGCCAAGGTACCCCTTAAAGGCACCCAGCATCTTCAAGCATTTTTTTAAATACATCCTTCTGAGAGCCAGAAAATGGATACATGAGGAGATTATAGGGTCTTAGAAATGGCAGATAGCTAAGAGAACCCCTCCCCCCTTGGGATTTCAGCTCCCTACCCCATTGAAAAGGACTTGCCCTGCCTCAGACATCTTCCTTCCAGGATTCCTCTAGCACAGACGCCAAGACGTCTAGAATCTGTGGTTTGGGGATGGGATGGTGGGAGGTGAAATTCCAGACTTTCATGCAGAAGTCATTTACCTGTAAAGCACATTTACAAATACCACCCCCTCCCACTATGCTTGCTTTTTTCCATATTACATTTTCCCTCTGCAACCCAAGTCTCTTCCAACTCTTTTTTTTTCCACGTAGTATACCGCCTTCCTGCTGCCTTGTTGGCTTGCAGGCGAGAGCTCCAGGGACTAGAGCATTGCAGACAGACCACACACTCCTGCCAGAGGGGCCCAGCCTTCAATTCCTGGGACCTGTACACTGAGCAGCAGACTCAGGAGCTCAGACTAGAGCCAGCTGCTGCTCAGCCTTTGCTCTGGCAGAGCCAGCACTGTCTAAGGTCTCTAAATCACTTGCAACTAGATCTCAGTACCTCCTGGACCAGCGACAGTAGTGTCTCTGCTAGCTCCTTACGGTTGGAAAGCAACCCATCTACTGAGTGCTGCTGAGACTCCAGTGCAAGACAGTGGGAATCCGAATGCCCAGGGTTACAAAACGTGGCCACAGGGAACCTGTTTCACAAATGGAACATTTCATCACTCCAGTCCTTTTGGCCTGGAGAGAGAATCAAGTTGGCAGCTTGAATGGTAGTTTAGGTCAGCCTAGGTCCAGCTTGTGGGCCAAGTGCATTCCTTGAGAAGGGGATTGGACGAGCACAGCTAAGTATGCTGACTGTGTGTGTGTGTGGGGGGGGGGGGGAGTGAGGTCATGTTTCCTGAATTTTAACATTTCTTAGTCCCTCATACTCCTGTCAGGTATACCTGCTCATCCTTGCACTTCCTTATGCAGCCACTAGAGGGAGACTGCCACAGCCAAGATTTTCACTACTATGCTGGCCTTTCATCGCCATCACATACAAAGCAGCAAGCTCTTCTTGGGCTCCATTGATGAGCAGAGAAGCTGCTCTAAAGCCTCTGCTTTCCCCACAGGAAAAAACAGATACAAAGTCTCGGGCACATTTTGATAACAGGGCTCCCCTAAGGCCATCCTTGCATCTGTTGGCATAAGTTGGACTGGACAAGAAGAAAGGGGTGGAAGTACTCTGACTAGGCTCCAGGGCTCAGGAAGTTTGGATTCTCAGAGTTGTAGAGCCCAAACCAAGCTCTTGCAGGACAGCCATAGAGGACAACTATAGCATTAGGGGTCTGTTTCCCTTGCAGATTTTGATTTTTTTTTTCAAGTTTGGTCCTGCACTCATATATGGTGGTGAGGGACCAAGGTGCTATGTGGGGAGGAGGGTTTGCCCAGGGTGATTGAGCTAGTATGAGGATGCATTGCTCTTCCCACAGACCAACTGAATCTCTGAGACTGCTCCTGATCCCAAGCAGTGCCTATCCAAGGGATTACCACTGGCTGACTTCATCTTTGATAGCAAGCTTCTCAGAGCCTGGGGCTTAGTACTACTTTGCTACTATCCTTATAACCAAGCCTCTGCTTCTGTGAGAGCATGTGTAGTCTTTGCCTCCAAACAACACAAAAATGCTTGCGGGCAAAACTTTTCTATAACATGGCCTCACGTCAGGCTGACATTAGGCACCTACTATGGGAATACCAGCCTTAAATGAATTCATATAGATATCACTTGATCCATCTGCATTTAGCCACTGGGTCACATGCTCTTGCTCTATCCTGCTAATTTTTTCATGCCTGGGGAGTCCATCCAGGGCTAAGGCATGGACTCTGTACTAGGAAACAACTATAATATGATCTCTGTAAACCTGGCTGCTCTCAGAGTCCCTGCCTGGCAAAGCCAGAGATGGATCCCTGCAAAAGGTTTGCATGGAGAAGTGGAGTTGGGCTTCCTCTCTACTCCTGGGCATAAAGTATCACAGTTTATCTTTGGGAATGAAGCTCTTCTCCCTCCAACTTCTTCCACTCTTACTTGCACTCAGACCAGTGCCTAGCACACCAACATGGAAACAAACTCCATCACCTATACCCTTAGGCAGCCTCTTGTTGTCACACCTCACTAAAATAATCACTGACTTCTCTCAGTTGGTGGAAGCTGAGCTACCGTGAAGCTCTGGATTTAGTCCATAGTACTGCATAGACCAAATGTAGTGGTGTACATACATATTCCCAGCACTTGGGAAATGTCATTCTTGGCTACATAGTGAGTTAAGGCCAGCCTGGGAAAATGGATGGATGGATGGATGGATGGATGGATGGATGGATGGATAGATGGATGGATAGATGGATGGGAGAATGAATGAATGAATGAAAACAAAGTAATGTTAAAGGCTTTGCTTCTTTCTCACTCCCAGTTAATCTCTATTGACCTTTAGCACTAAAATCAGTTTCTAAGACTGGGAGCAAATTTGGGGTATCTTGACCTGGCTCTTCCAGTGAGCTACCCTAGTCTTCATTCTATTTCAGTAGTAACTTTTTCTTTATTGTTTCTCAATAGAGAATCTCAAATAACCCAGGCTGGACTTGAACTTGTCTTCATTCTATTTCAGCAGTAACTTTTTCTTTGTTGTTTCTCAATAGAGAATCTCAAATAACCCAGGCTGGACTTGAACTTGCTGTGTAACCAAGGATGACCTTGCACTTCTGATCCTACTGTCTCTACCTCCCCTGTGCTAAGAATACAGGAATTTAACATAGACCTAGTTATGTGGTAGTGACAATGGAACCCAGGGCCTTGCAGATGCTCAACAAGTACTGATCCAACTGCACTACATTCCTAGACCCTTTCAGGTTTACTGTTATTGGAAAGGGAATTGGATTTCTGAGATGTAGTTCTGTCCAAGGTTTTCACATGTGATAGCATGAATAGACCTAGGGACTAAAGGCTCAGGCTTTAGTGGTCTGCATACAGGCACTGACTGTACCATGCATTCTGGCTCATGTGGTCACTACACATGTCTGCTAGGATACAGACAATTAGGTTTATCCAACCATAAGAGCAACTGAACTCTGATGTGGCAGCTTCAGTGCCATGATGAGGTTCCATTCCTGGCATGTAGAAGGTTCAGCCTGCCTGGACTGCTCACTTGGTAGTTTATGGGAGAGCAGGCTCTTGCTGATGTGGCTAATTTAGTTTGGTCTTGGCCTCCTTCACTTCCTCTTTTAGTGTGTCCCTGACTTCCATGAAAACATATCCAGGTCTTACTAGTTGGTACAATTACTGAACTGGTCAAAGCTTAGCCCTGGAGGGACCCAGGGGAGTGGCAGACCCCAGGGAGAAAGGCCTTTCTGCCTTAGCATTGCCAGGGCCTTGCTTTCTGTTCTGTCCACACCTCTGAACCTCCAAGGCTCTCTTTATGTCCAAAGGAGCCACAGTATAGGCCTTTCCTTCTCCCCAGCTTTGGGTCTCTCAGCCTGGAGAACAGACTGTGAGGAACCTGTTGGCTCTGACCAGTCTCCTCATCTGAGGCTGAGGCCACTCCTTAGCACCGGGTCCCTGTGAGGAAACATGATGGGGAGCCAACCTCAATTAGGGCTGCACATACCCACTTTGTCCTGTACTGATTAGAGAACACTGGCTGTCTTTCCTCCAGCAAACAGATTTAAAGGCACTTGGCTTTTGCCCAGCCGCCAATGATATTCCTGACTTTACAGCAGTCCAGCAATGTAGATCATTTCACTTTCATCTTACAGATAGTAAAACTGAGGCATCCCAGAGAGATTAACTGATTTGCCCAAGGCCTGACAGCTAGTGTAAGAAAGATGATGGAGTCCTAAAGCAGCCGGTTCCCTGAGCCCTTGCCCTACCTCCAAATAATCTGCCTGCCCTCAAAGGTGGTAGCCTGAGATATGATTCAATCCTACTGTCTGGCTCAGTGCCCTACTAGTCTCCATGACACTGTTGGAACTTCCTTATTACTACATGCTCCCTTCCCCAGAGTCTTTCCATTAGCACTCTCTGTGGTCTGTCATTAATAACTGACTAGAACAGACAGTTCTTGACTGCCCACATGTTTCCATATTCTCCAGGTGAGCAGCCATGGCTATACAGGTAGGTGTAGCACCCACAGTGGAATGTGTGCTTAGTCCTTGGCCTCTCTTATACACTCTGAATCCCACCAATTCTTGTCACCCCTGATACTTGAAAGGTAACCTGCATGATCTTGGTATGCTAAGATCACACCAGGTACATTGTCTATTGTGATGTCATGTGTGAGGTTAGAGAAAACATATTCATTTACTTCTGGAGACTCAAGGGCATAGCAGTAGCACCAGCTTGATTCAGGTAAGGATCTCATGGCTTACAGTGGCAGGTAGGAGAACTTGAGTTTGTGAGATGGAAAGCCAGGGAGAAACCAGAGTTGCCTTTTGATAGCAAACACTCATGAGAACTAACCAGTTTCTCTCAAGACATTAATTCCACCATACGGAAGCTCTCCCAATTATCTAATTCAACCTTATTTTGTATGAGGGGGTGGGGATGGGAATGAGTGTGGATGTGTGGGTGAAGGGGCTAAGTATGGATGCACACACATATGTGTACATGTTCATATGCACATGTCAAAGTCAGAGGTCAATATCAGGTGTCTCTATCACTGTTTGCCTTATTTTATGAGATAAGTTCTTCTAGACTGGCTGGCCAGCAAGCCTCAGGGATCCTCTTGTCTTTGCCTTCCCAGTGCTAGAGCATAAGGATGTGTTACCATGGCCAGCTCTGACTGAGTCATTTTCCCATTTCCCCAAATTTCACTTCTTAAGTGTCTTCTCTTAATACTGCTATATTGGGACCAAGCTTCCAACACAAGAGCTTTTAGGGGACAAACTATATCCAAACTCTAGTGGTGACCCACAAGCCATTACAATTCATGTATTAACAGATCTGTGTTTGTGTTTGTTCCCAGGAGCCCACTGAATCCACTAATTACAGAACTGAAAGTTAAACATCATGAGTATTTCTTCATTAGGAGGTGTTGGGAAAGGTGAGCCTGGGTGCCATGTCTGCCTGAATTATCCCAGACAAACCCCTAGAGGGCTGTGAACACTGCCCATGCAGCTAGTGGATGACCTCATAATGGGTGGGCTGGCAAGGGTCCTGGGTCTAGGGGCTTTGGTTCCCTGTTTAAGGCTCTTAGCCTTGCCCCTGACAGGGAGACCTGTACCATCTGGTGAAGAGGAGCGCAACAGTATCCTAAGACAGATGAAAGTACGGACTACACTGAAGGGTGACCAGAGCTGGATCACCAAGCATGACAACTCTGAGGACCATACCATGTAAGTCCAGGACAGAGGCCAGAGGGGAAGGCAGCAATAGTGAGGCCACACGACCCAGCCCTTCCTAGGGATGCCGAGGACATTCTGCCATCTAGAGTTCGGTCAGGCTGTGTGTACACTGGTCAACCAGGTGACATTAAAACTTGAAAACCTGAACACAGCCACAAATATCACAGTCCTATGCGCTGAGAGGCATGTGTAGTCACATACCTACCTGTAAAGTGGGTCAGGAAAGGGCATGGTGAGGTGCAGTGGTGGCATACATCAGGCTAACTTTGTGATAGAGCCACAGGGGTAAGAGGTGGTGAGGAACATGGGAGCCACTGACTTCAGGGCCTGTCTTTCTGCAGAGAGCCACTCTCAAGTCAAAATCGAGCCACATCCTTCTCATCTGTCAGAGACGAATCAAATGTCAGGTAAGAGGTGTTGTTACCTAGCTCACTCTTAAGTGGACCCCAGGAACTCTTCTGAAAGGGTGTAGATCTCCCAGAGGGAGCACATAGGGAACATGAATTAAGAAGGGCATGGAGGACCTTCAATGAGTCATTTGTAATGTTCTTTGAACTTCCCATTTAGTGTTTCTGAAAATTGACCATCTCCAAGAATCTGCTAAGAACAAGGTATATAGGAGTGAATAGTAGGGTTCTGTGGTACCTACCCTTAGACCTGCCTCACTGTTGGAGCCCAGAGCACTCATATGCTGAATAGAACAACTCTCGGCTGAGTCCTTGTCATCTTGCCAGACCTTTGGAGGGGCCCTCATTGCCTACCTTAAGCCTGAGGTTGCCCCCTTTCTCACTGTTTCTAGCGTGCCCTCCTTAGTGCTCCCCATCTATCACTGGTAAACAGCAAGCCCCAGTATTCAGCTGTTGACTAAGCCTTCTGTTTTCACACTTACTTCCATTGCCACTTGGGAGTGAGTGCCCCAAGGACCAAAGGTGTAGGAAGGGAAGGCCATAGGGCTTTACCTTCCATCAACACAGCCCCAGGTTGAGGTCAGCCTGGGCTCTGACCAAAGGACTTCCATTTTGATCCAGGAGAGAACAGACAGATCTCAAGTGCGCCAGTGCCTGGCAGATCAGAAACTTCTGGAACTCTGCAGTAAATGTCCAACCATAAAGCAAGCCTGGCCTGGTACCTGCTATAAGTTAGGCTATGCTCAGCATGGCTGTGGAGGAGTTAGCCATGGCAGTGTTCCTGGAAGAGACCAAAGGAGAGATAGGTGGAGCAGAGTCGACACCTGGCCACTGTATTAGGACATCTACCAGCTGTTGTAGTTGGAAATAAGATGGAATAAGTGGTCTGAAATCCATAGTAAGGCCACAATTCCCTTTATGTTTCCTTTTCTCTTGGCAGGTCTCCAAACACAAGGGCTCCAGCTGGATACATCATCCGGTAAGTGACTTCCAGACTCTACCTGCATCCTCGTGCCACTAGGGCCACACCCAGACTTCTCAATACCTTCTGGTGTCTCTTGTAGGGGAGTGTTCACCCGAACAATAGATAGCTCTTCCCACTCCCAAGATCGCCCCTCTAAGACCAACGGAGCTCCAAGAAGGTACATCCTGGCTAGATGGTCAATAGGAAGGTTGGGAGAGCCTTGCCCAGAGCCAAGTCTGAGAGAGAGCTAGCAGAGCAGTAAGGGAATATCCTGTCTGGCTTTTTCCCAGGGACAGAGGCTGGGAGGGGGAGATCCCACCCAGGGAGAAGAGCTCTGGACAGAGATGTGGATTGTGCTCACACATCTTCATTTTATTTACCCCTCATCCCTTTAGTCTCATAGCAGGCACCTTTCTGAGGGCATTGAGCCATGTGCTTAGTTCACCTTTCCAGTACGCCAAGGTGTCATGATACCTAAACACTTTGATACCAGTCAAAACTGGGGTCTCAAACTATTGGAGAAGATATGGAAGAGAGCCCAGTGGGCTCTTTCCTACTCAGTTGGGTCTGCCCTGTTCAGAATGCCTGCAGGGCCAACAGGAAGACAGTCTCCCAGTGGCCCCTGTCCTGTCTCTTCTGGAGGCAAGAGGGGACCTGTGGTTGGGAAGCTGGAAATGACTTGCTCTTCTAGTGCTTCTGGGCAGCTGGGAGCAGCTAATTCTGGTCGCCCTCTTCAATCATCCTGCTATAAGATGACTACGGAAGATTATAAGAAGCTGTGAGTATACAATGATGCCAGATACTGGACCTGCTGAGGGCAGGTGGACACTTACCTCTGAATACAACCTGGGGAGAGCTATTCCTAGTGGCTTAACAACCCCTGCCACTTATAGAGGTAGCCTGGAACAAAGGATGACAAAATTCTAGACAAATGAATGGCCATGCCCAATACACTTCTTATAGGAGGCAAAGCAAAGACTGTTGGACGCTTCTGGAAGGAACATATGGACAGTGGACCATGAGCCATAGCTATAGAGCCTGCTGTTCACTCCCTGGGTTTCCTAGATGAGCTCCCTTCCCCATTCAGGTCTCAGGTTCTTGGGCTGGGCTGGGCTGGGCTGGGCTGAGCTATGCTTTGGGGCATGATATTTCTTAGGTTTCCACTGTCCCCATAGACTATTGGTGTGGGTATTTTGTATCTAAAGCTGAGCTTCCCTTGAAGTTCCTTCTAAGGGCCCCTAGACTGTGGCCCTAGACTGTTCTAGACAGATGTCTGGATTGTGCCAGCACTTCCCAGGAGTCCACATCTTTATACAGCTTATACTTGCTTCATGGCACAGCTGGCAGGTATTTCTAGGGAAGTAGTGAAACTGCAATTGGCTGTTGAGGGACCAAAAACAGTAGAAAAGAGTGCTGGTTTTTAATTGAGAGCAAGTACCATGAGCTAAGGCTCAGTGTTGCAATAACAATAAATCAAGATGCTGAGGGTGGTAGCCTGTAGCAGGGAACAGGAAGGACATGGAGGAAGAAAAGCCATACCTGCATCTCTCCCCCACAGAGCACCATACAACATCAGGCACAGCTCCATATCAGGGACTGAGGAAGAGGAGGTGCCATTTACCCCAGATGAGCAGAAACGGAGGTGATGGTGTTCATTATGGGTATACCCATGGGCAAGGCAGGGGGCCAGGGTCTTCACAGATTGCGGAAAGGATTCATATGAGCCAGAGTACAACATTCATAACACATAAATCATGAGGACACCCCAAGTCTTTCCAGAAGTCTAAGAACTATCTCTCAGTGCTAGGCCAGCTCAGGAGGCACTTCTGCGAACCTTCTAGTGATAGAATCTAGGAAACAGAGGTGCACAAAAAAAGGCGCATGTGCACATTCAAAAGTTCCCAAGGAACTTGAAAAATATGCATGGCAAAGTGCCCTAGTGGAGGGGTGTCTGCACTGTTCTTTGAGTGGAGGAATGGATCTAGAGTTTCAAATGCCCCTTGCTTACACAGAAGGAGCCCAGCTAAAGGCCAACATCTGCCAACCCATATGTGATTTAGGAAGCATAGTGACAGCCCCTTGCTAAAGGCCCTGGAAGGCTGTGTGTTCTGTGCAAAAAGGCCACAGTCGCATAAGGCCTGAAATCTGGGTAGTGCAGGGGCAGGCAAATGAATAAGAAGCTCCAATGGTGGTTCCTACTGAATGCTGTTCTGTCACCTGCTTAAGTGTGTGTGCATTTAGTCAAATCATCAGGATTAGTCAGTGATGGAGTATATCGGCACCTACTTGTCTGGGCTGGAAGAGTCAATGAACCAATGTGAAGATGTCAGCATTGCTGGGCAGGGCTGGGCACATGCTACATGCTCCCTAAGTAAGGGTCCTTCCCTCAGTATCCATTGGCACTCTGAACAGTTCTTAGAGCAGTGCTACCCTGACTTATCAAACTCGACCCCACAGTGTACTCCTGAGTCAGCCAGTGAACAATCCCAAGCTAGACTGACAGAGAGGCTAGACTCATACCCATCAAATGTCCCTCCTTATACTACCCCAGGTCCCAGGCTGCAATTGGTGTTCTGAGGAAGACAGCCCCACGGGAGCACTCTTATGTCCTCTCAGCAGCTAAGAAGACTAGGTGAGTTGTCCAGGAATGAGGCTTCAGATTTCCTTTGACTAGTGAAAGAATGAGTTGAGTACCTCCATGAGAAATCCAGCTTGAGCTCCAGGGCTCTCAGATGCACTTCTTAGAAAGAAAAACAGACTAAAATTAGGTAAGGTCCTGAGAATTGGAAAGGTTCAGGACCCTCTTGGGAGAGGGGCTAAGATGACACCTGCCCTTGAGTTTTTCCAACATGTCCCCCATTCTGCTTCCTTTCTAGTAGTCCTACCCAGGAGCTGCAGTCACCATTCATTGCAAAAAGGTAAGTATCAGTCAGGAAAGCCTCAGGAGCCAGGTGCTATCCAGATAGCAAGCCTGCTGTCAGTGGGGATGCTCAGAAAAGGAGGGAAGCTGAGAGAATGCTTTTGCTTCGGGCTGAAGGGGCCTTAAAAGATGTCCTCACTCCTTTCACAAACTGGTAGGCACCAAAAAACCAACATAGCAAGAGTCCTTGCTCTGCCCTGTGCTCTTCTGTCACCCAGAACTAGGACCAGAATCACCAAGAGAAACTCCATGGGAGCTGACTGTTATGTTACTGATTGGTCCTACAGAGTAAACAGGGTGAAAGAGGGAATGAGTCCTAAGTCAGGAGTCTAGTTGAATGAGGTAAGGGTCTTACTATTTGATACAGGTAACTTCTGTAGTAATGCAAACAGGGGAAGATGAGGTCATGTTAAATTAGGGTAGGCCCTAAATCCAATGGTACTGTCCCTTCAAGACCAAGGAAATGTGGACACAGACATAAAGAAAAGCCCACATGTATGAAGACAGTGACCTAAAGTGGAGTGAGGCAAATACAACTTGTTCCAGTCCTGCAAACACATCAATTTCAGATATCTGACCTTCACTTCTGGGGTTTTAAGCTATTCAGTTGGTGGTACCTTGCTCTAGTAGCCACAGCTAAGAACACACTATTCTCTGTTACTTTGTCTATGGGGGGACAGGGTGCTGCGGACTCCTGTACCTCTCACTGCTTATTGTAATTTAGTCAGCTACTCTCGTGTCATACAGCACTGTATGTCCACTTCTGGGCCTTTGCACTGGCTAGGACTTGGACCTGGAACATTTGGAGTGCCTGTTCCTTGTTGACTTTCTACCTACAGCTTACCCTCTTTGCATCTCTTAAGAACCTATTTCTAAACAAAGTCAGATTCATGGGTTCCAGGGAATATTCCAATGGCTTTAAGTCACCCAACTCATCTGGACACTGGTGAAAACACATCTCTCAAAGGCCAGAAAGCACCAAGGTAACTGAGAAGACCTCAAAGTGCCACTTTTTTCACCCACAGGGTTGATGTAGTAGATGAGGATGTGCTTCCTGAGAAAAAACAGGAACCACCTGCTCTGGCAAGACCCAATTCTCGCTTACGCAGGTAATCAGTCAGTCACCTTGGGCCGTGAGAGACTGGCCACTGCAGCACTAGCATTCCATGGTTAAGCTTGCATCTGGTTCTTGTATAACTTGGCCAAGTTCACCCTACCTAGGAGACACACCTATTGTCTCCAGCACTTCTCACATCTGCCTTCTTTGCCAGTGTGGATGGAAGTAGGACCCACATATCTCAGGAGATTCTAATTGAGTGCATGCCAAATATGCCTAGCCCCTCTGGAAGCCAGGAACCAAGGTATGTGTCAAGAACCAGCTTAGACTATGAGCTGGTAATATGGCTTCTCCCTGGCCTGGTTGGCTGGCTTTGGCAACCAGGGAAGGTCTAGCAGTGGGGTGACAGTGCAGGGCTGTTATTTTCAGGGTGCTACTCCAATGACCTTTCTAAAATGTCAGACTGACCATGTCAAACCCTTTATCCATCTTCAAGCCCATCTTGCAGCTTCCCCTTACCAGGCACATCTGCCAGAATGCCCACCTAGAAGCCCCTTCATTGTCTGAGAGTAGCCTAGGGTTAGCTCTGGGTAGGAGATGGTGATATCCACCCATGTCTACAGTACTAAGAAGGCTTAAGGGCAAAGAAAAGACGAGGACCAGGAGGGAGAAGTAGATAGGTCTGGTTATTATACTGCACGGAGGCCCCAGAGGGAGAATGCCCATGGATGCCGACACAGAGGGGAAGAAGCTTCTCTCCCACACATTCTCCAGTCTCTCCTTTGGCCTACAGCTTGACAACTGAGAAGATTGTCCATCTGCAGATCACAGCCCCCAGAGCAGGACTCCACCTGGTGGCCCCAGACCTGGAAGCCCTGAGGTACTGAGGCCCCATTGCTGTCCTGTCTCTCTTTATACCTTTCTCAAGATGAGAGAGAAACAGGAGACTGGTTTTTAACAGGTGTGGCGAACCTGGGTTCTCCATCACTATCTTGATATACATTTAAAATAATTATATAATTAGTAATTATGCAATGTAATTTTGTGAGGTCAAAGACCTGGCCTTGGGATCTAATGGTGATTGGGACTTCCGGGGCCAGAGCTATTGACTTCATCTGATGATAATATAAACGAGATCAGCCTATTAATGCTGGCCATGCCATGTACCCCAATGCCCTCAGAAAGTAACAGGACCGGTCAGCAGAGCTGGGTGGGGACACTGTCTGTGTAACCCTTTATTAAAACCAGAGTTTTAATTATGTTGCTTATAGGAGAAGGCATTGGGAACTGAGTGGGGTTCTTGAGTCTGCCTCCACAGTTCACAATGCCACAAGTGCCCTGTGCTTGGAATAAAAATGGATGAAGGGGCCAGATCCATCAAGGAACACAAAGATCCAAGCTCCTTTTCCTTGGAATGGGCAGGCAGGAGACAGACCAGCTCTATCATCAGTCTTCTAACTCTGTCACCTTTCTTACTGTCCACCCGCCCTGCTGCCTTCTACACATCTACCTGAGGACATTAAGTTGATAGCATGAAAGAACAGTGAGTAGCCTAGCAGGTTATGCAGACTGGGAAGAACACTGGAGCATGAATGTTTCAAGGACAGACAAGGGGAGAAAGATAAAAGGAGACCAGAAACACGTGACCAAGGAAACAGAAGGTACCACAGGATAGAGGGTAGAAAGATGGTAAGTCTGAGGGAGAGACCCACTGGTAACCCAAAATAATGCTGAAACTGACTTCTGGACTTGGTAATACAGGCCTCCTGATGATCCCAGGATTGACTGAGGGCTTAGAACAAGAACTCAGAAGAAAGCTGAGTTCCATTTCTTGTTACTTGTGGAACTTGGAACGCACCACTCAGGCCTTCAGAGCATCAGGTGGCTTATCTGGAAAACGGGGATGGATAATGATATTGAAGTTGATGTGGAAAATTAATGTGTGGAAAGTTGGAAGAACAGACTCTGGCCCCTAGTCAACAACGGTGACTAATAATGAGGATTTGTGAGTTGATCAGTTCATCATTAGCACATTTTCAGCTCCTTCAAGGCAGCTGGCATCTAAGGATGAGGTAACTGCCTGCATCAGAGTATGGGTAGAGGACTAAAGTCATCTCTTTCCTCTACAGGTCTTCCTAAAAAGCCTTGTGCACTCAGCCCAAGGGTTTCTGGGAACCTGGGTCCAATGTTAGCAGTTGAAATACAGACCAGCACTGTACTACTGCTGCATATCTGCAGAGGAAGAAATAGAGAAGGGGGTCTATAGGGAGCAGAACTATAACATTTCCCCAGACCAGGCTATCCCTCTCAAAGTCCTTGGGATCCCCCCCATGTTGTCATTTGGGAGCCCTAGACCCCTCCTCCCCAGAGTGGAGTGATCCCTGAGAATGAGGGAAGGGGAGCTTGGATGAATAAGAAAGGTTCT
Source organism: Montemys delectorum (assembly GCA_019843815.1). NCBI lineage: Eukaryota > Metazoa > Chordata > Mammalia > Rodentia > Muridae > Montemys > Montemys delectorum. The sequence goes on along the minus strand of JADRCD010066625.1, from coordinate 11,927 downwards.
GTCTTCCCTCTCTGGCTTACTAGCAGCCCCAAATTTCTTGCATCTCGCTCTAGTAACCATTGACCATCAATGTGGGTACCTCCCTCTTAGTTTTCACCTTTTGTTTCCAATCTTGTTTGTAAGCCATTAAATCCGAATAGAAATGTTTACATAGAGTCCACTGGGGCTTGGATTGGCTCTGATCATAGCAATTTAGAGAGGCAAAGATTTCTACTCCCAAGTCATCTAAATTACACAAGTGCAGAAAGAGGAGGGTGAGATGTTAGTGCTTCCACCACCACCATCAACACCACATCCTTTGCCTGTGGATGTTTTACTTCTTGTTGGATTTTCTTCTTTTCCAGACTAGCCACTACTGCACCTCCATCATTGACTCTCAAATTCCTGCAGAGCAAATACAAGCCCCCAACTCATAGCTATAGGCCCATCCCTCAGCAAGGACTGGCCTTGGGTACAATGAATGTATGGGGAAGGCAGAAAAAACTAACAAATGACCTAATAATAGAGGAATCACTGCCTTCATACAAATTTTGCCTTCCTCACATTCATCTGCAAAGCTAGTCTTTATCTCCACGGATGAGTCCATTTTAGATTGGAACCATGTTGGGTTTGGTAGAACTGTCATTTTTTTGATTGCCCCATTTCTGTAAAGAGAGACATAAGCAACATGGTTCCAAACCAAAACGGAGTCATCCCTGGGGACAAAGGCTATTTATACAGATGTTGGCAAAAAAATAAAACTAGTACAGTTTTAAACTGTTCTACCAACCTTATTGTTAGTATGAAGAGAGCTGAAACTGCTGAAAGGCCAGCCCATCCTCATGACCTCCTGAAGTCTACCCTTGTGACTCCTTTGAGGACACTTTTCTAGCTGCTTTCCCAACTGATTCTCTCAGCAGGTTCATTTTCTCACTAATCTACCTAGTTGCAGTGGGTGCCTGGAGCCAGATCCAGTATGCCCCACCTCTGTAATCTCTGTTTCTAAGAGGTCTAGGAAAGGCCATTAGGTTAGGGACTCAGTTCTTTGAGTTGCCACTAATGTATCTTTTGGCTATCTGTGCAGGCATCAGAAAAATCTTCCCCAAATAAACCGCAATGTGTTTATCCCCCTCTTTCAACTTCTCAATGGCTCTCTACTTCCTTGAAATTAAGTCCAAACCCCTGTCTCTAGCTCCCATAGTTCTACAAGGCAGTGGGGACTCCCTGTCCAGCCTTTTCTTTCTCCTGTACCACAATGGTGCAAACTCTTTCAGAGTGCTCTTGGCTACTGTAGAAGACATCTGATCTAGTCTGGCTCTGGTGGCTTTCTCTTTGACTATTCATTGGACTCATCGTGTTTACACACCCTCATAAAACAAATCCATTTGTTTTACAGTGAAGCTGAACCTCAAACTCATTTGCAAAACAACATGAAGTATCTTTCTAGATTTGTAGGATTTAGTGCAGTCTGTCACAGTTATCTTACTTATTCTAGTTTGATTTTGTATGTATATGTGGGTGTATATGTGCATGCATGTCTTTGTATGTGCATGCTTGTGTGGGTGTGTGTGTGTGTGTGTGTGTGTGTGTGTGTGTGTGTGTCAAGACCAGGGATCAACCTCTAGTGTCATTCGTTAGGCATCATACATCTTGTTTTGTAAGACAGGGTTATTGAGACAATCGTTAGCTTATAAGTTACAGGCCTTGTTGTGCACCATTTTTTTTCTTTTAAATTTTACTAACAATAAGCACTGAGTGAAACTATTAGCTGATAATAGTTACAGTATGTTGTCTTTATGTATTTTACAGTTGCCACAATAACCCTGTGAGATGCGTAAATGGGGAAACTTCAGCAAACTAGTTGATGAAATGTGTTTGAAGCCTAATGTCACCTTCCAGCTGGTGTACTTGATCTGGTGTTATCATTCCTCAAGCCAGCAAAGATTTCTGATTGTGAAATTTGATAGGGGAGGAGACTTGGGTCCACAAGTGTGATAAGCAACTAGGAATAAACTCTAAATCTGCCCAACTGCAGAGCCCAGAGCCAGAGAGTAACACTCCTCTAATATTTACCAGTTTGAAAAATCAGTGCAGACATTTCTAATGACACTGTTTAACAACTGGCTATGTTTGGATTTTTTAAATTTAAATATATTAAATTTTATATGTATGAGTGTTTTGCCTGCACATGTATGTTTGCACACCACCCATTTGCCATATCAGTGGGAGTGGCCAGTAGAGAGAGGACAATGGATCCTCGGAGACTGGAGTTAGAGACTGTTTCTAGCTGTATGTGGGTGCTTGGAATAAAACTTAAGATTTCTATAGAGTAGACAGTGCTTTTAACTGCTGAACCATCTTTCCAGCCCCTCGCCTGGGGAAGTATTAATAACAAAACACTTATTGAGATTTTTAATTTCCTGAGGGTATGTCTCCAGCATTTTTCTTAAGCATTCCAATTTCCTCTCTTCTCCAGTATACACTGGAGATGACAGTTCTTAATCAGAGGTTTGTCCTGCCCACCCCTACCCTCCTGCGTCATACAGTAGTAACTGAAGATTTTCTGGGTTGCCACAACCGAGGGTGGCTTCTAAAAGATTAAAAAAAAGCATGGATGCTGCTAAACGACCTATAATAACACGTGACACTAGCGCCTTATTCTCAACACACACAGTATTATTATCCATCCAAAAAACGTTAATATTAAGGTTGACAAGCCTTCCTCTAGCACTTGTGTTCACTTTGGGGGAACACACACACACACACACTGAGGAGTGTGTGAGCATAGGTCCAGTCGGACTGCCACAAGAACGGAAGCGGCCATGACTGCAGCAAATTTCAGTTGCGCAGGCAGATTTGGTTTGCTGCCTGCCGGAGAGCGCGCGCATGCGCATGAGTAAGCTAGCGGGCGCCGGGGTAAGAATACGCCTACTCGCGCAGCCATTTCCTGCAGCCCTAGCTCAGGATGAGTGCCTGCTATGAAAAGAGTACAAAATGGCTGCTCCGGAGCCTGGCTTCCAAGGGGCTTCTCCTGAGGCAATGCTAGCTTCAGCCGCGAGATGGCGCTGGATGATCACAAATGGTCCGTTGCTTGAGTCTGTTCCAGTTACCCATCCCCCCACTAGCCATCTCAGAGGGCGGTTAGTTACAGTAGCCTACTTAAGAGTGACCAAACCTAGGGACAGTCTGCAGTGAATATTTCGGACCTCAAGGGCTATCTGGTCCTCCACTCACGACTGACCTTCCCCTCCGTTGTGAATTCACAGTCCCCTTTCCGTTTGATAAATAGCGATTGAGGGGCTTGAGGGCAGGCCCAGGTGACAAAAAATTTAACTGTCAGAGGCTGTAGGGTTTTACCCAGTGTTCATTTGATTGTGCATAATGCACTAAATGCAGGGATTCTTGAGCTTGAATTTAAGCCTAAGGTAACTTTATGGGACCTTTGACATATTATTCAGTTCTTACATGAACAAGAATGGAAATACTTTCTACCATAGACAGTTTAAAGAGTTAAATGGGTTTATATATGTAAAGCACACAGGACACTGGGGGGGAGTGTACAAAATATTATCAAATGCTACCTTTATAACTTGAGCTATTTATATCAGAGTACAATAGGACACACACAAACTAACAGTCTTCACTCTTTCTTTTGCTTTCTTAAACACGGTCCTTCCTCATTCCATTTCTCTCTTCCCCATAGTCTGTGTCACTCATGCTCACAATAGCAAAAGCCTTGGGCCTCTTTCTATATGATACTTGTTCTTCCTCAGCCCCTCAGCTGATTGTAAGACGAAAGTGACCCCCAAGACCATCGATGCCTGGCAAGAGATACCTACTGATACAAGATGTGGTCGAGGAGACCTACTTACAGCCGCTGAACATTCTGCAGATCCCAGCACCCTATATCTGCAGAGAAGCCCCAATGCACCCAATCAGCTCACCAAACATGGTGCTTGTGCCATCAGGTAAGGTCTTACAGTGGTCTGTCTATGACCAAGGTTTCTGCCAGGGTCATAACATGGGTGGGAACTGCTTTTCATACTCCTCGACCACGTGAATGGTAGATAATGTGACTGTAACTTAAGGGGACTGTGAAGTATGGGAAGAGTTTCAAGCCCAGGCTCTCATTTGTGGTTCCTAGATTTTAAATGGTATATGAAATCAATGACATAAAAAATAGAAATGGAAATGTCTAGGAGAACAAAAGGAATTAGTTGGAGGTGTGTGTGAAATGAGAGTCAAGGTATATGGGGGAAATGTGTTCAGTATAAAAAATGCTTGTTTTAAATTGTACTTATGTAACACTGTGTACCAGATACACATGCAGGAGAAAGTGATCAGTTCTATGGTGTCTGGGGGAGTGAGGTTGAAATTAGGTTTGAAGGCTGAGGAGGATTTCCCCCAATGCTACTGAAGGCATTAAGGATGCAGGAAACCAGAGACCTGTCAAAGGGAGGTATATGGTGAATGTCTTAGTTAGGGTTTTACTGCTGTGAACAGACACCGTGGCCAAGGCAAGCCTTATAAGGACAACATTTAATTGGGGCTGGCTTACAGGTTCAGAGGTTCAGTCCATTATCATCAAGGCAGGAACATGGCAACATCCAGGCAGGCATGGTGCAGGAGGAGCTGAGAGTTCTACATCTTCATCTGAAGGCCACTAGGAGAATATTGACTTCCAGACAGCTAGGATGAGGGTCTTATAGCACACACCCACAGTGACACACCTACTCCAACAAGGCCACACCTTCTAATAGTGCCACTCTCTGGGCTGAGCGTATAGAAATCATCACTGTGAGTGTAGACTCGGAGTGACTATAGGAAAGAAAAGCTAACTGCTGCCCTTGCCAGAAAGCCCTGAAAGGAAACTAAGCAGTCACTTGTTCCTGAGTTGGTGACTGCAAACTCTAACCTGAGGAGCTGAAGGAACATGCTTGGCATAAGCCATAAGCTTGTGCAAGACCTCCTGACCCCAACTCTCCAATTTTCTTTATCTTCTCATTTCTTGGAGGTTTAACTTAGGACCCTTTTCAAAACTGCTTGTTTTCTGGGAACTGGGGGGCTGCTTGCCTCTTGAGATGGGTCTCCTAATGCCCTTGGGAAGTAACATTCAGATTCCAGAGATCAGCAAGGGCCAGGCCTTTGTTCTTCTCTGCATATGATATACAATATTCATTCTCAGCACTCCAGATGCTTGTGAGGAGAAAAATGCAGCCCCCAAGATCATCAACGCCTTACAGGAGATACCTGGCACCCTACAAGATGGACAAGGTGACCCAACTGTGGCTTCTCAACAGCTTGCAGATCTCAACATCCTAGAGCCACAGAGTAGCACCAGCGGACTGGAGCAGCAAATCAAAGAAGAGGACTGTACCAACAAGTAAGGGCGTGCACTGCCCTCTTACCACCCCTGGCCCAGCTGTCAGGGGCTACAACTTAGGACAAACACATGCATTTACAGCACAAGCCTATTTCTCTTCGCAGATATGAGAGGCTAAAAAGCAGAAGGAAGCAGACCAAACAAGGAGTTGAGTGCAGGGGTGCTCTTGGAGTCATAGCATCAGGTCTATTTGAACAAGAGCACCATGTTATCCAGCAACCAGTTGGAATGGGAAAACTAATGTGGGTTGGAGTTAGGGATATGGGGTTGTAAGGTCTGAGGAAGGTAGAGCCTGGTGTGAATGTGATTATTGCCATAACTAAAGCTGCCAGTTGGATGAGTTCTTTCACTGTTACTACCACCAGGATGGCCAGAGAAGGGACCAGTGAGTCAATAATTCACCCCTGTGGTGCTGAGCTAGGAGTGTGTGGTGGCTGAAATAGGCTGACAGCAGTAGTTTGAGGAAACAAGAGTCATAAGTTTTCTGTGAGAAAGACCAAGGTGTAAAGCAATAGGAAATAGTGTTTCCCATTCCACCTTTCTGTTAACAATTCAGGCCTCCCACAGTGTGAATTTTCTGACTCCTAGCCTCAGAAGAGCAGGCCCTGTCCACACCAAGGTTGCTTATATACTATTTTTCCAAAGTATAGTATGATTGTTCTCCATTCTAAAATATTCTGTCAATTCTTATTGATAAATAAAATCTGTTAGAAGCTGGGATTAAATCAGAAATCCTCAGTACTCTGTAACTTTAATTTTTTAAAGCTTACTTTAATGATGGTTGTTAAATACTTTAATCCCTTTTAGCCCACCATCCACCAGAGGTAGTGGGAAAGAAAGGATATTGAAAATAATAGATCTATTTTTAAAAGTTCTTTAAAACAACTCTCGTCTATATTGCCTAAAAATCAACAATTTAATTCACAGGTTAATAATGATAGCTCAATCCATTTACAAACACTTTATAGAGATACCAACAGTTTAATTTGATAGAGTTGAAATAACAAACACAAATAAACAGAGACAGCTAGGCCTCAGCCCCGGGTTGAGTCAACAAGAGACACCCAAAGAGATACCAGGAAAACTTCTCAACTATGTTACTCTCAACAAAACAAAAATCAACAAAGACATGAGACCAACAAACGTTATATAACTAGTTGTATAAACAAGGCAAACTCAGCCTCTGTCACTGTCTGTTAAGTCCTTTTTAAACATCACAGGTCTTGCACATGTGTCTGTCTCAGTTGACATCATTTTGTCAATCAGCCCAATCCACAAAAATGACCAAAAAACCCCTAACACACCTCCAAAAGTTTCTTAATATGTTTCTCTCTATAGAGTCCCAACAAATATAGCTCAAGTACACAATATAAGACAGACCAATACAAACATATGGTTAACAAAAAAAAAATCCTTTCTCTTATGTCTGCTTCAGCTAAACATTCCCTTACGAGTCTGTCTTAGTCTTTCACCTGTGTCTATTTAAATAAAAATATTCCTGCCGGGCGGCGGTGGCACACGCCTTTAATCCCAGCACTTGGGAGGCAGAAGCAGGGGGATTTCTGAGTTCGAGGCCAGCCTGGTCTACAGAGTGAGTTCCAGGACAGCTAGGACTACACAGAGAAACCCTGTCTTGAAAAACAAAAACAAACAAAAAAAATTCCTTCACATGTTTGCCCCAACAAAACACCTTCCAACATAACTTACTTTTTAAAGAACCCTTAAGTTTTCACTTCAGTACTCCTTTATTTCTTGGGCTTCCTGGCTATTCTCCAGACCTAATCTTGACCCACTGTCTTGTTCTCACCTCTGCCTTTCCATATCTCAGTTCCAAGAGTCTTAGCAGGAATAGGGATACAGTTAGAGCCAGGGCCTGTACTGTTCATCAGCAGATTGTGTATACTGTTTTTCTGTTTGTAATAAGCCAAGAAAAAATATCTTGTAATATGACATAGAGGGACTCAGGTAAAGTGTTATTTACAAGGAAGATCTGTAGCAGCTGGAAAGAAACAACCCACACAAAAAGAAGGAAAGAGGAAGGGCCCATAAGATGGACCCTGTGGTTGACAGGAATGGAGTAAGGTGAACAGGGGAACAGAAAGTGGGCTTTTGTAGCTTAGGGAGAGGAGATCATTCGGAAGAAAATGGGATGTTTCCTTACTGCTGGGTATGAGAACTTTGGAGGCCCCTTGCTACTACATTGCAGGTCTGGGAGTTTTCTTTTTTAATTTTATCTCTTCAGTGCTGCTGTTCCCTCTCTCTCTCTCTCTCTCTCTCTCTCTCTCTCTCTCTCTCTCTCTCTCTCTGTGTGTGTGTGTGTGTGTGTGTGTGTGTGTGTGTGTGTGTGTGTGTGTGAGAGAGACGTGTATGAGGCATGTTTACCTGTGTATGTGTATTTTCTTTTTATTGAAGTCAGGTCTCATGCAGAACCTGGAGCTTGCTAATTTCTGCTACTAAGCTAGCCACCTTGCCCCAGGGATCCTTTCACTGGGGTCTACCTGCCTTCTCACTAATCCCTGAGCCCATCTACTCTCCTCCCTTGGTCTGCAGTTCTCCAGAGTTTGATATAGGGTGAGGAAGTTAATCCTACAAAAGGATTGTTTTGTCTGGTTTCCTAATTAGCAAACTAGACTGCTTTGCCCTGCTCCTCCTCCACCCTGGTTACCACACTCCCAGTAACCTTATGGACAAGTTACCAACACCAATGCCTGCAGTCCAGAATTCAGAGTAGAAATTGGAAAATGGAAGTCTCACTGATGAGTCATTATGAAGTGGGCTGTGTCCCCTCCCCGAATCGAACCTGGATTTTCTTCTCTGTATAGAGGTTCCATTCACTAATCTCTGAGAAACATTCAAGAGCAATAATAAGGGATTTGCACCCACTGTTCCCAAAATACTGGCATACTTTGAAAGGTCTTGAGGTGGCAAACTTTGGGGTTAGGCCATAGAGGCCTATTTGAATCAAGAAGTAGAGACATACTTATGCTTTTCTTCATTTCTTTCAGGCAGAAGAGCCCTTCAAGCTGCATGGTCACAGTTACCATCTCTGACACCTCTGAACAATCTCAATTGTGTGTTCCTGGTGCCTCAAGTGAGGTAGACTCCAGCTCAACTACGTAAGAAGGCTCATCTAGCAAGTCTTGGTGTCCTTAAGCATGGGGGTCCCTATAATCTCCTTGCAAGTAAAGGATGCCATTTCCCTTCTCTGTTGCTTTCTCTGTGATTTCCTCTCCAACTCCTAGCATCCCAGTAGCAAATGGGCAGATATAGTATAAGTTCTTAGTCCCTCAAGTATAAATTTTACATTCCCCTAATCTATTGGCAGGACTGGACATGGTCCTAGCATGCTTTCCTTCTCATCTCAACAAGAAGCTGAAGTAGAACATACAAAGCTAGCAAATACAACTAGTGGGAGGCTTTGCCATCTGTATGAAAGCCAGGAAGGCCAGGCTGGTCTCCCCCACCCCTCTCTTTCACTGCTTTACCTGTACTGTTGAATACCTTTAGCCTACAAGAAGGGATGCCATTCTAGGGAGTCTGCTGAGTGAACAGTATGTGTAAGTTCTCTGCTGATTAGGCTAGGGGACTGGAACATGAAAATGAGGATCAAGGGTGGGGCTACACTGAGCCAGTCTGAAGCAGACTTTGTCTCCAAAGCTTACAGAGGCTTTCCAAAGCAAAGATAAAGATTACTTGTAGACGCCTGGAACTCAATTAAAAATGGAGTGGGGCCGGGCAGTGGTGGCGCACACTTTTAATCCCAGCATTTGAGAGGCAGAGGCAAGCGGATTTCTGAGTTCAAGGCCAACCTGGTCTACAGAGTGAGTTCCAGGACAGCCAGGGCTACACAGAGAAACCCTGTCTCGAAAAACAAAAAAACAAAAAAACAAAAGAAAAGAAAAGAAGAGAAAATGGAGTGGGAAGTGTAGCAGGTGACTGCTACAGGGAAGGAACTGGGTGGAAAGAACTAGTCCACATGTGCGATGGCATCAGCGTCCTTTGCAGCCTGGCTTGTGGAGCCCACTAGCCCCTCTACCCTAGGCCTTCACATGAGTTTCTGCATTTCCTTCACACTGGGCTGGGGGCACTGACCCTCCTCTGTGGGCCAGGCCCAGTCCCCTAGAATCTTCTAGTACATATCCTATTCTGCTGTGCTCCTTCTACAGCAAAGGGATTCTCTTCGTGAAAGAGTACATGAATACAAGTGAAGTGTCTTCTGGGAAGCCAGTATTTTCACACTGTGACAGGTAAGAACAGGTTTCAGCTGCTCTGTTGTCATAGCCTGTACCAGGCCCAGTATTGACTTTATTCTTACATCCTGCTATCTCAATCAGGACTTAGTGGGCAGTACCTACTGAGTAATCATCCAGTGAGTGACAGCATACTGCAAGTGCCTACTAATGCATGATTTATGGATTTTCAGATGTTCTTTCTAGTTATGTGGATAGAAAATCTAGCCCCCATGTTCTTTCATGCTAGGTGGCCCCACTGAACCCCTTGTCTGTTTGCTTTCTGATCCCATGCAGGAAGTTACTTCTAAGTCTTTTCAGTACTGTTCCACCCACCCACACTCTAGCTTGTATCAAATTGATATAAAACTAGCCAGCACAATTGACCCCCTGTTAGCGTGACACACAAACATGTTGTTAAGCCAACTGGGGTCTCGCTGCAACTGGACTGTACTTTCACCAATACTAGCCTCTCACAGCCTCTCTTCAGGTCACCAGTCATGCCACACGGTGGCAAGCCCCCACTTCCCACCAGACTCACCACTCCATGCCATCAAATCCAGCAACACCTGGATGACTACCAAGTTCAGCTGCCAGGACAAGGTGGAGCTTCTGAGTGCTAATGCTGAGGACATACTTCCCAGAGGGTCTCACCTCAGTGCTGCTGGTGATCCTCACTAAATTATCAGTTCCAGCAAACCAAGCATTGATTATCCCAGTATAGGAAAGGTTGCATTTTAGTGTGGATTGTTTCCTGTTAATCACAGCCGATCACTCAGTCCCAGCTAACCAGTACCACAGATTCTTAATAAAGATATACAAGGCCTTCATAGAGTCTTTAAGTGACCCTGTGACTGTTCTCTGGCACCTCACAAGCCAGGCCTCCATCCTCTGCATTGTTCTCAGCCTTGTTATTTTCCAAGCTACCACAGAATAGCTCACCAACTTAGGCAGCTCAATGGATTTTTTTCTAGCCAAATATCTCATGCCCCCAACCCTCCCCTACACAACACAGTCAGGTCTGTCACAGCTGTACCTGACTCCTGGTACGCATTTCTGTCTTGGTTAAGGTTGCTACTGCAGAAATGAAATACCATGAACACAAACCACTTGGAGGAAAGTGATTACACTTCCACATCATAGTCCATCATCTAAGGAAATCAGGACAGGCACTCAAACAGGGCAGGAAACTGGAGGCAGGAGCTGATGCCAAGGCTGTGGGGGCATTGCTGCTCTTTGGCTTGCTGTTTATGGCTTGTTCAGCCTGCTTTCTTAAAGAAGCTAAGACAACCAGCCCAGGAGTGGCCCCACTCAAAATAGGCTCACTCTTCCTGTGTCAATCATTAATTAAGAAACTTCCCTACAGCCTTTTCTGTAGGCTGATCTTAACGGAGACATTTCCCTAAGTGTTCCCATCTCTCAAATGACTCTTGCTTGTGTCAAGTTGTCATAAAAAGTAGGCAGTATATCTAGATTTTGATTTCTTCAGTGGATGGGCTCCTGAAAGTTGCCATAGTAGCCCATACATAACCATATATAGTAAGACTCTACTTTCTTTCTGCTGGTCAAAGGAACTGAGGGTCCCACTGGTACATAAGTCTCAAAATCTTACCACAGGGTGTCGTCTTCATTCACCATGAAAGAATCCTCAACAAGAAAAATGAGCCACCTTAGTTTAAGTCCCTATTGTACCAAAAGCCATTTCTGATCACAATGGTGATGATTGTCAGTGTAGTCATGTCTCTAATTGTGGCCACAAGGCTAATGAGAAAAGTGTCTTCTATGTATGACTATGATGTGCTCTCTTCTCTATTACACTTCTTGCAGTGCCAGCAACATTGAGGACTCATTGGATCTGGCAAAGAAACCCCAACATGAAGGCACTCCTGAGAGGTATGTCTGCTTTTTTGACAGAGGTCTTCCAGTTATATAGGTGAGAGAACACCAAGGCAGATCTCACATGGGCCTTTCTCTGCTGCTCTGAAGCTTTTGATCTGTTTGCAGTTCTGTCATATAGTGGGACACTGCATAAGGTGGTACTACCCCAGTCAGGATATCACATTTATGGCAACTGAAGCTTGTAAACCAAGATGAAGAATAGGGTTTGAAAGAGAGCTTAAGGAGGCTCTTGTCAGCAAGATAGACTCTTCAGAATAGAATCTAATGATCCATTTGACTAACTTGCATATCTGAATAGATGACAAAAGAAACAACTACACAAGAGATTTATTTGTGTGTAGAGAAAAATATTTTTGTTTGTTTGTTTTATTACCAAGAAGACACTAAGAATGCACAGTGGCCTGGAGCTGTGAAACTGATCACTAGATGCCAGCAAT
>JADRCD010066621.1:0-11440 GCA_019843815.1 Montemys delectorum | reverse complement strand
TATGTCCCTTCTTAGAAAGGGGAACAAAATACTCACATAACCTTTCTACTGTCTAGTCAGTATGCTTGTAGGAAATACACAAGAGTACGAGCAGGGTAGTGTCATGGACGCAGGGCCTTTAAGGTCACAATCAATTGTAGGACTGTTGGAGCAGTGTTATCTTCTACAGCCAGTAAATGGCAGCAAAGCCCAGCAGGAAAATGAGCCAGTCATACTCCTGGGTTGGGGTGGGGGTTGGCAAGGGACACCACATCATTTTCTTAAGAACATTATAACCCAGTCCAGGATGCATTTTTCTCAATGCCATGAAATTCTGAAGACAATCAATTTGAAAAATATATGTGTCATAGGACATTTTTGGAAGAGAGGTCTTACTAGGTAATGATAGTGCTTCATAGCTTCTAAAACGTGTTAACTTGAACCTTCTGCTTTGAATGAGCAAATTTGTAGACAGGAAAATGAACCATATGACCTTTAATGTTCTTTTTCAGTGCTGAGATTTTATAATAAACCACTTAGTAATAAGTCTATTACAGCTCATTCTCTCCTGGCTGAGAAAATACCCTTTTTCTTACAAGCACATACACATACGCCTCTGCACAAAGCGTAGCTCTGAGACAAATGACAGTTCTGTTTCATAATATTTGTCTTCTGACAGAAGAGGACCAGCTCTTGAGTTATTGCCTCATTAGGGAAAATAAAATCATTGACAACTCCCAGCATTGTGGGAATGAAAATATTGCAACTTTCCTTTGCAGGGGTTATTTTTGACTTTCATTTTTCTTTGAGCATCAGAAACTTGTTTTCTGGCTTTTTTGTTTTGTTTTTCCAGTGCTGAAGATCAAATATAGTGTCTCATGAGTGCTAAGCAAGCACTCTACTACTGAGCTGTACTCCCAGACCAAGAAATTTAAATTTCCTAACTCCTGCTTCTAACTATGTTGAAAGACCGTAGAAGCAAATGCTAAAGGTTGAATGTGGGTAAACTGCAGGCATGGGCAAAGACGAACAAATCATGTCAGCTTATCTCTTATTGTGATCAAATAGCTAACCATAAATAATTTTCATTGTTCTCTATAGAATTTTTCTTAAAGAAAAATTTTTATTCCATAAAACATCATGAAAAGACGGCTTTGCTAACTCGGAATTAGATCCCTGTGTGTTTTTATTTGCTTTGCCTGCACAGTAAAGCTTATGGACAATTTAATTGCCTGAGAGCCCAAAGGTTATGGATCAGTCACTTGGGCTGCCATTCATGTCACATTGCAAGCCTGGGAGTAGTGACAGAGGCTTGTGATTTTTTTTTTCACGAAAGCAAAATGGCTTATTGTTATATTTGGAAGAAAAACAGAGGGAAAAGAAAATGCTATTGAGCTTACTTAGTGGGCAACATCATTTATATGTGACAGAAGCACATTTTCAATAATGAGGCCAGCAGGGAAAACATAGAGCAGGAAGGATGCTGCAATGACAGCTCCACTTTGGGAGCCAGCTCAGCTGTTTGAAGTGGACCCCAAAGTCCATGGGGAGAAAAAAATAGATGGTTTAAAGCCCAATGTCTACCACATTTGCTTTAAGGAATGAAAGTGTTTGTCAAGCCCACCCACCGACTTCGTCTCATGCCTATGTTATTCTTGCTAGTTGAAACGTCATGGATATACAAATGTGAATTCTTCATGAACTGAGCTCAGTTTTTCAGTGATTGTTTTATTCTACATCACACTTCAATAAAGGGAGATTTTACTTTTGTGAGACATTCATATTAGAGGAAGTCATATGAGATTGCATGTGAGATTTGACCCCTAAACTTCGTATAATTCTTACAAGCACTTGCTTTGTGATGGTTTTAGCAGTTTACATTTGTGGAAAAAAATTCATGATCAAATGAATATTCCCAGTCCTGAACTATGATATGAGAATTTGGGGGAAAGTAAGTAGTGCTATATCAACCTCAAAAAAATTAAATCCAGATATTACTATAATACTATTAGCTGAAATCTTGTATATATGTATAATATTATGTATGTAAACACACGCAAATACACATACATTATGTGTGTGTGTTTAAGTAAAACATGGTGGTGCATGTCTGTAATCCCAGACCTTAGACTCTGAACCAGAAGTATCTCAATTCAAAGCAAACTAGGCCTACATAGTGAATTTTAAAGAAGCATTGATATACACAGTGAGAACTTGCAAAAACAACTTGAAAGAATATGTACACAATGAAGGTGGTGACCAACACAGTTTTTACAAATAAGACAAGTAAAGTCACTGACACTTTCAAAAGTCAAAAGTCAAAAGTCACCGATGACTTTCAAAATCAAAACACCATTAGATCTCTTTTTAAAATCAATAATTAAAAATGTTTTTTGAAGCTGAAAAAAATTGTGACATAGACAAAAGGGAAGGAAGGAAGGAAGGAAGGAAGGCAGGCAGGCAGGCAGGAAGGAAGGAAGGAAGGAAGGGAGATGACTTTCCAGACATGGTGGCATCTGTAATCCAGGTACTCCACATAAGCAAGAGGAACATGTGTTCAAATTCAGCCTTGGATAAAGAGACCCTCCTGGCTAGAAACAAACAAGAACAGCAAAAAAGTGCTTTCATGTTAGAAGTTTCAACAATGAATAAGCATTGTGGAAGCTATGGAAGAAATTCAAGTTCATTGATAGACTGGGTTACATAATAAGACCCTGTCTCAAAAAATATAATTAAAACAAAGGGATACAGTTATTGAAAACAGAATGATTACAAAAACCTTCTTTTAAAGTATTAAATTAAAAGGAATGACAATGTAAAAATTAGTGAAAACATCTTATATACTTATATCTAGAGTAAGAAGGTTAAAGTTTGTGTTTTCTAGTGGGTAAATAGTAATTTGTGGCAACTATGTGTGTCCTCTGAACCTACAATTTACATATGTCTTATGAGTACCAAATTCTACCTTTTCCAAATCATTTTAAAGATGAAACTATCCATGTGCTTGAACTATTGTCACAATGAAGTCTTGGAAAGTAGGTAAATGTACTTAAATACTAGACTTGTTCAGAAGTCCTAATACATAGAAAAATACTAGACCAGGAATGAAACTACATTATGAAAAAGACTTCTGGGCACTAGCAATGGTATGCTGTTTACAAGAAAAGGATAGGGACGGGCTATCATTCAGCATATGCACTGTATAACGGTAAGAATGAATTTACATAATCATTAAAAGGAGACAGCGGAGCTGGTACCTTAATTCCTGCTCTTGGCCAACCACCTGACAAACAGAAATTTCTAAGAAATATCCTTTCATTAGTCAAATTTCAACTTAATACAAAATGGTTTATCTTGAAACCTTTTGACAGTTTTAGTTGTCATGGTAGTGACAAGGTAGTGACAAGTAGTTAGGTAAATCCTAGTTTGCCAGTCTGGTGAATTAACAGATCATCCTCATCATCATCACCATCACCATCACCATCACCATCACCATCACCATCACCATCACCATCACCATTACCATTACCATCACCATCATCTCATTGCACTCCCTTCCCTGCCCCAACACTGTTGATTTGTATTATTTTACTTTTCTTCTCCATATATATATATATCACTAACACTTTCCTAGAATTGACAAGGTTCTTGTTTTAGTGTCTGTCTCCCCCTGCTGGTATGAAGGCAGAATTTTGTTTCATTTTGTTCTGCTTTGTTCAGCACTGTACACTTACCACCATGAACTATCATTGGTAAACAATGTCAGGACATCAATAAATGCTGGTTAAATTAGTGAATGTGTAAGAGATCACATTTTCTGTGTGTATGACACACACCAGACTCCTCAAATTCAATTGTTAAGGACATATGCTTGGAAAAAGGAGATCCTAAGTAGACAGCAGGTGGTGCCTAACTAAAAAAGAATGGTAGAAATCTACCCCCTTTGCCTTGACGGTGACTGTGAGGGTATTTGATGAAAGTTGGTTAGTGGTAAGTTACCCAGATGTTTCTTTAAATGTGAGTTTATTATAGGCTGCCTCTACTACACTACCAATTTCCCTCCTGTGACACTGTCTGCTGAATTCACAGCAAGGCTAAGAACACAGCTCATTTACTTTCCTCTAGGTTTAAAGCTGATGAGTTACTTCTTAAACAATCTCAAATTCTGTATCTGGGATTGTTTCAGCAAAGAGAATAACTTGGAAGCTAGACAAGAATTCATAACAACAGTCACTTCTGATAGATTTTTTTTAACACCCTGTGTTTGTCCTCACAAAAAAATCATTTTTATTTTCTATATTCAAATTCATCATTGCCAGAAGTACCAGATTTTACCTAGCAAGACAAGGTCTGGAAATGATATGCCACAAAAGCATTCATTATATTTCGATGCTGAACAAAATCAGCTTTGAGCCTGTCTGGGCAGAAGTGACATTAAGAATGCATGCCCCACTCTTTCTCTCTCTCTCCATGCTATCTGTCATAGTAACTCTCTCTCTCCATGCTATCTGTCATAGTAACTGGCTATTTCCCCTTTGCTAATCATTATGTTGATATGCATACAGTGAATAAATCCTTCATTCTTATGCTTTAACAAAAGAAAAAAAAACACATTTTCTGCAAATACCAAGCAGCCAAGTTACACAACATGAAGAGGAACTTCAAAATTATTGCCAGGTCCTAGAATAAAAAGAATTCTTTCATAATGGTATTTTCCCATACCAATTATACTTTCGACAACATGACGGATACTACTTTATATTCAACCCCAGAAAGGTAATGCCCTCTAGTTGGTGAAATATCAGAGCAGATTGTGGCATATGATGGTGTATGCCTATAATCTCAGCACTCAGGAGGTTGATAAAGCAAGACTGCAAGTTTGAGGTGAGCCTGGACAACACTGTGAATTCCAGGCCAACCTGAAGTGTATAGTAAATTACTGTCTCAAAAATACATTAAGTAATACGATAATCTGTATTTATCACTGAGTATCTTAAAGAGAATACTTTGCATTTTCCCTTCCATTTTCTGCCCCTTTCCCTCTCCTCCTCTTCAATCTCTTCCTCACCTCTTACCCTCATCTCTACCCCTTCCATTTTCTCCATTCCTCTTCATTCCTCTTACCTCCCTTCCACATTTCTGCTGTCTCCCTCTCATATCCTTCTCTTCCTCTCCACAACTCTTTTAGTTTCTCTCCTCTTATTAGTATCAGCTGGAAAATTGGTGGATAAGCTAGGCCTCTCAAACTGATGCTGGGAATGAAAAATGGCACATCCACTTTAAGCTAAGTTTCAGGTTTTCTTCATAATAGTTTACTGTCAATTTTATATAAATTATTCTGGTTATATATAGTCTCTTCTGACTCCTCCTTGATACAAATTTCTACCTCTTTCCCTCCACTCCAACTTCATATCATTTAATATATATATGTATATTCATGATGAGATATATTCATACACACACATACACACACACACACACACACACACACACACACACACACACATACAAGTTGTCCCCACAGACTCCTGAGTATGAAGCCACCTACTGGAGCATGGTTAACTTACCTCAAGAAAAACTGCCTCTCTTTACCCCAACAGACAGCAACTATTCATAGATCTTTATTTAGGGGTAGGAACTCAAGAATCGCTTCATACGCCATACCAGAATGTCGGCTTGGTTGATCTTGTACAAGTTTGTGTGGGAAACTATAGCTGTTGTGAGTTTATGAGTATAGTGTTTCATATAAAATTAGAAAATGCATCTATCCTATGACCCAACTATTCCACTCCCAAGTGTTTATTGAAAAGAAATAGAGACATATGTCTACATGGAAATTTGTTTGGGATTTAATAACAGTTTAATCATAGCCCTATTCCTAATAGCCATCTACTACAAATCTAGAAACAATGTGAATACCCTC
Organism: Montemys delectorum; assembly: GCA_019843815.1. Lineage (NCBI taxonomy): Eukaryota > Metazoa > Chordata > Mammalia > Rodentia > Muridae > Montemys > Montemys delectorum. The sequence continues at coordinate 5,538 of JADRCD010066621.1, read as the reverse complement.
CATGGAGATGTATGTACAATGGAGAGCTACTCAGCAATAGAAAGAAGGGAAGAGCTGGTATGTGCACTAACTGGATAAATCTCATCAGCATGGAGAGATGGCTCAGCGGTTAAGAGCACTGACTACTCTTCCAGAGGTCCTGAGTTCAATTCCCAGCAACTACGTGGTGACTCACAACCATCTGTAATGGGATCTGATGCCCTCTTCTGGTGTGTCTGAAGACATGACAGTGTACTCATATTTAATAAATGAATAAATAAATCTTTAAAGATAAATAAATAAATGAAGTTGGACAAAAGAAAGTAGATGAAAGCAGCACATGCTATCTGGGTTTTATCTGGGTGATCTTTTCAAATATACAAAAAGTCTTGGGTGGTGGTGGTGCACGCCTTTGATCCCAGTACTTGGGAGGCAGAGGCAGGTGGATTTCTAAGTTTGAGGCCAGCCTAGTCTACAGAGTGAGATCCAGGACAGCCGGGGCTACACAGAGAAACCCTGTCTCAAAAAACAAAACAAACAAACAAAAAAGTGATAAAATAATATCAGTGTGTGTCTGGACCAACAGGAGTGTACGTGATAAAAGAGATATTGACATGCTTAAAGGAAAATAAAAGAGTTTTCTGGATGTGGAGGAATTGTTTAATATTATGGTTCTAAAGATTTTGTCTATATTTTCCAAAAGTCACTAAACTATACACTCAATGACTATGTACACAGTTATGCCTCAATAATTTGATATAATGACTCATGCTGGTTTAAAGAGTTAAGAAAATGTTTTTGCTCTTAGTGCAAAAGTTAATATTGTATCAACCTCTCTGTACATCATGAATATATATTGACAAGGTGGAAGACACTGGGTCTTTTGGCCTACCTCCTGATATCCTCCTCGTTATATTCATCATTCACTGAGTGCTTCAGCCTGCAAGACAGTGTAAGTTGGATACTATTGAAGATGCAGAATGACTAATAATTCAGAATTCCCACTCCCAAGTTGCTAATGACTTTTGACCTAATAGTGAATGATAACAGGATTTATGTTTACTCTACTCATTGTAAAATAAGGAATAACTAGGCAACATAAAGTCAACTTAATGCATGCTTATTCGATACCTGGGGATGGCATGAAAAGCTATTGGAGATCATATTTATGTATGTTTACTAAGCCTGCTAAGAAAGATTTTTAGAATGGAGTTTGCAGCCCCAAATGGACTATCAAGCACGGAATTAATACCTTTCCAGCATAAAGTTAGGGCAGTGTTACTTGCCTTCTCCAAAGACAAATGACCAAGAAAGCAAGGAATAGGGGAAATCCAAGATGCTGGCTAATCAAAGGGTGAGTATCTGCACCGAGACACAGTGGTTGGAATAATGAAGAGTTGTTAGTAGAATGGTGAGGTCTTTATTCAAAAGAATTGTCAAACCAAAAGGATAATGGTATTAAAATACCTCATTTTGATGGCTTCATAAAATAAGTTGATTTCTTTCTCCTACAAAGTATTTTGTGAACATTTTTTATTCCTGCACCTATTCTGGTTCACTGTGCTCCAAGTTGTAACTTTGTGGTTTAGAGTCTCTACTTTGCAACTCTAAGGTCCTGCTAATGCCATTCAGTTAATAGATAAACAAATAGTAATTACATAGAATATTTTATACCTTGACCCCAGAAGTGACTTGTACCATTTCTATTCACATTCCAAAAACAGGAACTGAAACAATTCAACAGCATCTTAACCACACTAAGCAAATCAGAAACTGCAAAGTGCTGGCTGCTCAATGATTCATGGGTAGACCAGAAAAGATATCATAGAGTAGGTAGGGGATAGAGAAAATGATGAAAGAATCCTCCTCCCTGTATAGAAAGTGCTATGCTCATGAAGAGGAATATGTCACAGACCATCAAAACTTGAGAGCAGAAGAGGAACTTTGTGCTGCAAATGTTAGGCTATTCAAAAATCCAAAAATGAAAATGATACAAATGAATAGTTGAAGTAATTCTGTTATAGATCCAGTAAAATAGACTGTATATCTTGAGAGACCTCATCCTGGAGTTGGTGTGTTGCTCAGAATATAAGAGGTTATATTGGATTGATTAGATTGAATTGTTGGAAGACACAGTTATAGTGTTTAACTAGGATCTCTTGATAAGTAGTTCTTAAATTACTATTCAGACAGTTTGTTTGTTTGTTTGTTTGTTTGTTTGTTTGAAATAAAAATGAGAAACATAACCATGAAATTAAGACCCCAAATCTTTTGGGGTCTGACTCCATCTTAGAGAACCTGAACTAAGGTTGAACTCAAGATAACAAGCCAGTACCTGCTTCTAAGGTGGGACCGGTCAGGAGGCACAGGCCTCTGAAGGGGCAGGGCAGCTGGCACAGGATCCTTTCTCCCTCCCTCTTCATCTACGGGGAGGTTCTGCAGATCCACAGCCCTCTCTACCCCTTCCCTGCAAGCAGAGAGCTTGCCTTTGGGGAGTGCTCCAACACAGAGACTTAGGTAAGATCTCCACTTTCTCTCCGATGACCTTCTAAGGTGGGACTAGCCCGGAGGCACAGACCTCAGAAGTGGCAGGACAGCCAGCACAGTATCCTTTCTACCTCCTACTTCACCTAGGAGGAGGCACTGCAGATCCACAGCCCTCTCTGTCCCTTCCCTGCAAGTAGGGAGCCTGTCTCCAACATCAAACTAAATGGAGAGAAACTTGAAGCAATTCCACTAAAATCAGGGACTAAACAAGGCTGCCCACTCTCTCCCTACCTATTCAATATTGTACTTGAACTCCTAGCTGGAACAATTAGACAACAAAAGGAAATCAATGGGATGGGAATTGGAAAAGAAGAAGTCAAATTATCACTATTTGCTGATGATATGTTAGTATACTTAAGTGACCCCAAAAATTCCACCAGAGAGCTCCTAAACCTGATCAGTGGTCTTCCTCTACACAAAGGATAAACAGACTGAGAAAGAAATTAGGGAAACAATACCCTTCACAATAGTCACAAATAATATAAAATACCTTGGTGTGATTCTAACTAAGCAAGTAAAAGATCTGTTTGACAAAAACTTCAAGTCTCTGAAGAAGGAAATCAAAGAAGATCTCAGAAGATGGAAAGATCTCCCATGCTCATGGATTGGCAGGATAAATATAATAAAAATGGCCATCTTGCCGAAAGCAATCTACAGATTCAATGCAATCCCCATCAAAATTCCAACTCAATTCTTCACAGACTTAGAAAGAGTAATTTGCAAATTCATCTGGAACAACAAAAAAAACAGGATAGCCAAAACTATTCTCAACAATAAAGGAACCTCTGGTGGAATCACCATCCCAGACCTTAAGCTCTACTATAGAGCAATTGTGATCAAAACTGCATGGTATTGGTACAGTGTCAGGAAGGTAGATCAGTGGAATAGAATTGAAGACCCAGAAATGAACCCACACACCTATGGCCACTTGATCTTTGACAAAGGAGCTAAAACCATCCAGTGGAAAGAAGACAGCAATTTCAACAAATGGTGCTAGCTCAACTGGTGGTTAGCATGTAGAAGAATGCAAATAGATCCATTCTTATCTCCTTGAACTAAGCTCAAGTCCAAGTGGATCAAGGACCTTCGCATCAAACCAGATACACTCAAACTAATAGAAAAGAAAGTGGGAAAGAGCCTCGAGCACATAGGCACAGAGGAAATTTTCCTGAACAGGAAACCAATAGCTTATGCTCTAAGATCAAGAATCAACAAATGGGACTTCATAAGATTGCAAAGCTTCTGTAAGGCAAAAGACACTATCAATAGGACAAAACGGCAACCAACAAATTGGAAAAAGATCTTTACCAATCCTATATCTGATAGAGGGTTAATATCCAATATATACAAAGAATTCAAGAAGTTAGACTCCAGAGAACCAAATAACCCTAATTACAAAATGGGGTACACAGCTAAACAAAGAATTCTCACCTGTCGAATACCGAATGGTTGAGAAACACCTAAAGAAATGTTCAACATTCTTAGTCATTAGGGAAATGCAAATCAAAACAACTCTGAGATTCCACCTCACACAAGTCAGAATGGCTAGGATAAAAAACTCAGGTGACAGCAGATGCTGGAGAGGTTGTGGAGAAAGAAGAACACTCCCTCATTGCTGGTGGAATTGCTAGCTGATACAACCACTCTGGAAAACAGTTTGGCAGTTCCTCCATTAATTGGACATAGTACTACCAGAGGACCCAGCTATACCACTCCTGCGCATATACCCAGAAGATGCTCCAACATGTAGTAAGGACACATGCTCAACTATATTCATAGCAGCCTTATTTATAATAACCAGAAACTAGAAACAACCCAGATGTCCCTCAACAGAGGAATGGATACAGAAACTGTGGTACATCTACACAATGGAGTACTACTCAGCTATTAAAAACAATGAAGTTATGCAATTCTTGGGGAAATGGATGGACCTGGAAAATATCATCCTGAGTTAAATAACCCAATCACAAAAGAACACACATGGTATGCATTGCCTGATAAGTGGATATAAGCCTAGAAGATCAGAATACACAAAGTACAAACCACAAACCATAAGAAACTCAAAAAGAAGGAAGAAAAAAGTGTGGATACTTCGTTCCTTCTTAAAAGGGGGAACAAAATACCCATGGAAGGAGTTGTAGAGGCTAACTATGGAGCAGAGACTAAAGGGAAGGACAATTCAGAGGCTGCTCCACCTGGGAATCCTTCCCATATTCAGTCATCAAATCCAGACACTATTGTGGATACCAGCAAGTGCTGGATGACAGGAGCCTGATATAGCTGTCTCCTGAGAGGCTCTGACAGTACCCGACTAATACCGAAGTACAGGCTCACAGCCATCCATTGAACTGAGTACAGGGTCCCCAATGAAGGAGCTAGAGAAAGGACCCAAGGAGCTGAAGGGTTTGCAGCCCCTTAGGACGAACAACAATATGAACTAACTAGTACCCTCAGAGCTCACAGGGACTAAAACTCCAACCAAAGAGTACACATGGTGGGACTCATGGCTCCAGCAGCATATGTATAGCAGAGGATGTCCTGGTCAGTCATCAGTGGGAGGGGGGCCTTTGGTCCTGTGAAGATTCTATGTCCCAGTGTAGAGGAATGCCAGGGCCAGGAAGCAGGAGGGGGTGGGATAGTGAGCAGTGGGGGGGCAGGGGAAACAGGGGATTGTTTTAGTTTTTGGTTTTTTTATTTTTTTCTTTTTCTTTTGGAGGGGAATCTGGGAAAGGAGATATTGTAAATAAAGAAAACATCTAATAAAAAAAGAAAAAAGAAAATAGTATGACTGAGGAAGAAAATATGCATTTTTTCTCTCCTATTGGTCTCTTTTCCTGCTGGTATCTAGAACAATGTAGACATTTACTTTGGAAATTGGACCTGGAATTTCAACTTTAGTATTTTTTGTATCAAGAAGGTCAATAAAGATGTGAATTGGAAAACTGGGTTTGTTCTATAAAATAAAAATACTTATTTACCAAACAAACCAACAAACAAACAAACAAAAAAAAA
>JADRCD010066615.1:0-18013 GCA_019843815.1 Montemys delectorum | reverse complement strand
AATTGATACTTAATAGTGCTAAAATTGTGATAATCTACGGTGATAAATTTAGTACCGTTTCTCATCAAGACACTCCCAAACTATCTGCTTTGGTTTTGGTTATTTATTTGTTTTGAGATTGAGTTTCACTGTGTAACTCAGGCTAGGCCAAAATATCAGATCCTCCCATCATTGCCTGCCTCCAGGGCTGAGACCATAGCTACTGCTATGAAGCCAGTCTTAACTTCTTATTCTTTCAGTGTGCATTCTCAACGCTTTCATGAGAGTAGTCATTTAATAGCAGCTTTCTTCCAGTATATTATTTGCTTAGTAAGGTGTGAAAGAAGCAGATGGATTAATAAAACATTTCAATGTTTTCTCAGCAAGAACTAAATATATATAAAGTATCTTTATAAAAGCTAAAATGCTACATAAAAAAGACCATATTCTTTTGTCTACTGTTTGTGATCATGGTCAAATTTTTCAGGACCTGTATTCTTGAACTCATTAGGGAAATTACTAGGATTGTATGATATAGTGTGGTTATTCTTGTACTTGACCCAATTTTGGGGGGAAACATGTTTAATGTATGAAGTCTCCAGGTAAGTACAAGTACAAAGCCATCAATTTCACTTAAATTGAACAAGGGTTGTCATGGCATCAGTGACATTATGCTGAGGTCATAATGCTGGAGCCATTTCAGTCTATTCCACATTTCTGCTGCCTGGATTAGCATTTGTTCTGCTGGATAATAGGGTTACAGGTCAGACAGAAGTTGCTTGCAGGGGTCTATTAACTCTATGGCTGCAATGTCCTCCTTCATTAACTAACTATAGAGATTAACAGGATTGCTATGTGCCCAGAAATAAGGCAATGTAAACTAAGGGAAGTAAAAGGAATGTGATTTTGATAGTTCTTGCAGTTCTTCACTATTAAAACTGTTCCCTACATAAAACAAGGTCTGATTATTTATCTTATTATCATCATTCCATAAATCTAGTAGAAATAGATATTTTTACCTTGTCACAAAGAGTCGTTTCAAAAACAAATGACAATGAGGCCAGAAAAGTATGTGAGGCACTGTGATAAGGATTTTTCATTGGTTTTGTTCTGTTTTTTTTTTTTTTTTGAGGTGTTTCTCTAAGTACGGACAGAAAGATAAGAAAGGCTTCCAGAAGATGATTAAAGATATTAGAGATATTTTACATTTGCGATAGATGAAATGTGAGGGGTAAAGAAAGAATTAGTAAGAATGATTCCCAGATTTCTGGCACCAGCAACAGACAGAAGTTTGGAAGAAGTGATCAAGCATTAACTTTGGCCTACCTAGTTTTAAATATAAGGATTATTGAAGCTGAGATTTCCAATAACCAGCTGCCTGCTGAAACAGATCTGCCTGGGAACTGGACATCCACAGGCCTTTGCATATAGATCTGACTTCAGAACCGTTACAGTGTTTCAGGATATTGCTATGACATAATTTACTCTGTAGTTACTTTCTGGCTCTATAAATCTTGGTAATAATTTCTGCATCCCTGCCTCATTTCAAGTACAAACATTTCTAAATGTTGGTTAAGGTCATTTCCCTCTTGGCTATGTCTGTAATTTATTCCTTTTTCTCTGTCCCTTTCCCTGAGTTCCTCTACTCTTGTACTGACACCATGGATATTTCTATTAAGATGTTTTGCCTTGCTGAGAAGACTTGCTACAACACTTCCCTTGAAACAAATGTTGCCAATAACAACCAGAGAGCTAATTGCATTTGGAGGTGACAGGAGTTCATTAAATTAAAAAAAAAAAAAAAAACACCCTACAAGGTCTGAAAACTATAAAAATACCTGTCAGAATTTTGTCTATGAAGAGGAGGAAACACTTCAAAGACCAAACTGTTTTCTATTCCTAAATTGTAAAATTGGCCCATTAACAGTGATACAAGAGAAGTGATACAAGGGATCAAAGGTGTTAAGCCAATAAAAGTTTCATCTTCCTTTGGCCTCACCTTCTCTCTCACTGGCTCTACTGGGGTATATTAGCTTCAAATTGCCTTAAAAAAACTTTCTAAAAGAAAGAAAAAATGGTCACCAAAGAAATTCACAAGATATTATTTATAGTAGTATAGACATGACCTAAACAGAAGTACCAGAAATAAGAGAATGACTGATAAAAGCTTAGTACAATATTATGAAAGAATAAAGACTTTAATGTGAAATTTATGAAATGAATTAGTAAAATAGAACTTATGATTTTAGATAAAGAGAAAAATACCAATGCAAATGTTTGTAGATTGTGATCTTTACTGTCAATGATCTTGCTTTAATAAATTATTCAAATAGGAACTAAGTTTGAAGGGGACATGCATATCACTCATCCACATGTTTGGTCTTTATAAGTGGTAGAGTATTTGTGGAGTTTGAATAAACTGAGGTCTAGGTAACCAAGAGAAGATGAGCAGAAAGAATTCATTGTTTTCATTGTTCAAAGGTAGCAAAATATTTGGCAGTATAAAGATGAAGCAAAAGTCCAGAGATTTTCAATTTTTTTTGAAAAAAAATACATACAAGTGTAAATAAACATACATACTTTGGCCTAAAATTCTTTTAAATCTTTTGAAAGTACAAAGAATGTTTATAAAATAAGGTCACTAATACAGTGCTGTAAGCCAATGTCTTTCATACAATAGGTTGTACACCTCCCCTCCACCTGGTCTTGATTAGTAGTTGGCAAACCACTCTAGGCTTAAGAACCTGTCTTCTTGTTTTAGGATAATCTAAGATAAGAATGCCTTTTACATTTTTAAGTGGTTGAAACAGAACAGTGCCTTAAATCATGAAAATTGCATGAAATTGAAATTTTAGTATCCATAAATAAAGTTTTGCTGGAATCTAGCCAACCCATTCATTTATGTATGACCAGTGGCTGGCTGCTTTTGTATTACAGAGGCCGAGTGGAGTCCTTGTAACAGGGTGCACAAGGTCTAAAATATTTAATATTAAGCTCTTTATAGAAAAACCTTGCTGACACATGTTCTAGATTTTTAAAAAATGATATCTTGAGAGGGACACCAGCAAATTTCCAGTCCAGATTTCCCATAAGGATATGAAAAGAAGAGAAATCAAATATGAATTTTTATAGAATAAAGAACACAGAGGCAGTCTTTTAGATACTTCTATACGCACAATGCTACAAGATGTCTTTGTAGAGACAGTTTTGATCTCTTAAAGGGTCTATAATCAATTCTACAATGTAGAGAAGATTATGTCTCTTCCCCAGAAATCAACAAGACCTTATTCCTATATAAGGATGGAGGAAAAACAACAATAAGTTTTTATATTGCAAAAATATAGGTAAGAGCAAAGAGTGCTGGTTGAACTTTTTTTCTTCTAAAACCCTCAAAGTAAATAAAATATAAACATAACCAACATAAAGTATGCAGAAATTCATAGCTAGATCCTATAATTTCTGGCAATAAAAGCAGAAAGATCAGTTATAAGAAATTAAAACAAATTTCTCCTCAACTACCAAATTATTATTGTACAAAATAAGACAGAGAAATCTAAATCAAAATTTTCACACCAGTTAACCTCTCTGTTATGTCACTATATGGCATACTCCTGGAATTGTTAAAGGTTTAAGAACTGACCTGAACATATTCTTTATAACTTATTTCCCTATAGTTACAATAGGCTTTAAAAAGGAAACTAATGTAGTTCAAGAAATTACAAAGCTATAGGTTTCAGTGTTAATAATTATGTTTTCCATGCACAATTTATACTCAATTGCTCCCTATACAAAATATCCTGTTACTAATTCAATATCAGAAACCTAGACATTAAAAATGTCCTCAAGGTCATATAACACATAAGTGGCAGAACCGATATCCAAAGTTATATGATCTAGCCTATGCTTCTAACCAATTTGCTCCACTCTTTCTTAGGTTGTAGGGCAACAGTACTTTTAAATACAGGAAGTATAGCCCAACCAGGTATCTGACATTCTTATAATGTGCATGTATAACACACAGTAATATAACATACAGTAATTTTGAAGCTAATAATGGGACAGTAGTGTCCTTCTGTAATAGCAAGGACAAACAAGTGAGAGGGAAACACAGTACTATGTCTGACTTCATGGGGTTTATGTTGTTGTAAGTTGTTTGAAACAAGTTAGAATCATTGTCAGACTTCAGTGCTACTAAATACCAAATAAGAAAATAATTTTTAAAGGAGAGGGACAATATATTCTTTGAGATATAGGACAGGAAATAAAAGTGATAGTCTCCCATTCACAAAGACAAAAGAAGACTCTTCTTATCTGTGAATATAGAAAATGGACTCCTGTATTTCGAGAGCACAGAGTACAGAGGGGTAAAAATGGCAAGCCATTTTGACTTTATGGCAGTGTATGGTTTAAAATTTGATTGCATTAGGTTGGCAGTGTAACTTCTGTCTGTCACATAGAAGTTGGGATTTGAAAAGAGCAATAAGAAAGAAGGATGAAAAATAAGATGGCCTAAGGAAAGGTACAAAACTGATGCTGGATATTATGACTGAAATGTGTATGTTGTGTGTCCAGTGCAACTAGAAGGGACAATGAGAAAAAAAGGGAGTGTGGGCCTGGGTCTTGCTGCTGCTGCTGCTGCTGGGGCTGCGTGATGCCTTAGTTAAAAGGAGGCAATGCATAGTCGTGACATTTTATTACAGAAAAGAAAAAAGAGGCTGGCCATGACTGCGTGGAGAGAGATAGAGAGAAAGAAGAAGGAGGAGTGGAGGGGAGAGGAAAAGAGAGTAAGGGCAAGAGAAAAAGCAAGAGAGCAAGAGAGAGAGGAGGGGGCAAACTTCCCATTATATTGTGAGGCAGGGCTATCTAGCTGTGGTCAGATGACTTGGGGTAGGGTCCAGCTAGAATGCTTCAAGCTTGAGGCATTGTCTACATGACAGAACACACATCTCCTGCGGGGGTAGGGGGCTGTGGGGGTGGGGTTGGGACTGAAACAGGAGGCAGGGTCCCAGGAGGTGTGGCCACAACTCCTGTCCCTTGCAGGCAGAAATTACTGCCTACTGAGCCTCCAGAGTTCCAGACCTGTTTTTGACTGGGCCCAGGTTGCCTGAACAGACCACTGCCCCACAAGGGATGATATAAGTAAAGGCAGTAACCCAAGGACAGTGGGCAAACAGCTTCAAAAGACATGGGAGAGGAGGAAGCAAATGTATAAAATGTATCCTCTAAAGATAGGGTTTTTGATGGCAGCCATATATCATTTAACGCAAAAGTCTAATGGTCACATGTTTTGTGAAATCAGAAATGGAGAGAAAAAAATCATGGTGATGGAGCTGAGGCCCCACTGTGGGAAATGGTAACTTTATCAATTTTGAGTTCATCAACATTTTTTACTAATCAGTAAAAGGAAATATTTAGTAATTTTTGTTTCAAATTGCTTCTCTCTGTTCTTAAATTTTTTCACAGTTGTCAGTTTAGTATCATTCCTCGTTTGATTAAAGGTTTAGAAGTAGGAAAAGTCTGTGGAAGGGGATATGATTAGGAAAAGATGATAATCATACTTTCACAGTGATATTTTCTGAGGAGATGCAGATCAATAAAAATATGTTTTCGTTCTTCCAATGGCATGCATTCAAAGATCTTCAATAATTTTATTTTTCATATTTTCAAAGTTGGAAATAAAGAAATATTTGGGAATTTTTTCAAAATGATGACATGTTATTGTAAAAATAGTTTTTACTTACTCAAATTACATTGCATTTATAAGTCACAGAGGTACACTCTGAAATTTTTAACATGGGATTGTATCTTCAGGAGTTTTCCTTAGTGTTTTACCACTGCACTGAACTATTAGTAATAATACGTAATGTTTACTTGACATATTTCATTTTAAATAGCCATAGTATACAGAAATGAATTCATAATGATTCAAAAACCCCCCACTCATCCAGATGTTAAGAGGTAACTGAATAATTTCCTGGGTAGAATTTGAACATGTTTTGTATGTCAATAACTCTGTGAAAGTCAGAAAGTATAAGTGAGGACCCTTTAAAAGACAATTCATTCAAGAGAAGCCAGGAAGAATTAATAAGGCTCAAAATAAATCCAAAACAGCCAGCCAACACTAACATTAGATTCATGACCCAATGTATGCAATCCCAACTATGCAAATTTTATTCTATATAACAGATAGCAAATTCATCATATACCTTGATAATTTGCTTTTAAGAAATCCTAGAGCTTTTCATAGGATTCATAGATAACTGTATAACAAATGCACAATTGCAAAGTAATAAATACAGAGAGCTGGTATAGTACTCAGAAGGCCTAAGTCCCATTTATTTTCCATATGCTTTTGGGAAAAATGCATAGTTTCCTGTCCTATATGTTTTTCATTTACAAAACAGGATTAACATTGAATGTCTTGCTGACCATGTGTGTGAGTGAGTGTGTGTGTGTGTGTGTGTGTGTGTGTGTGTAGGGGTATCAACATAAAAATGATCTGAGACACTGTATAAAGTATGTTTGTGATATAAAAACAAGGTTAGTTGATACTACTATTAAGGTTGCCCTAGGAACCAACTTGATATCTGAACAGGGCTACACCTTACATTTTTTATGGAAGGAAGCAATATTTAGAAACCAAGAAATTGTGTATAAATATCCCTTCACATTAAATCCTATGCAAGCTGCCAACAGAGAAAAAACACTTAATACTTCTACCCAGCTGTGACACCTATGAACTACAACAATGATCACATGGCAAGATATCCATAAAGTGCAGTAAGTGACACTCACATGGCAGTAGTAAGCAACAGCTGTCTAATTGGATTTCAGGCCTCCTCAACAGGAGGGAAATAATGCCTAGTTCTAAAAACCTAGCCAACTGCCACTAGTGAGGTTATGTATTTTAGAAGAGAATCTACTATAGTCATATTGCGAGGCCAGCATAATTCATAACTATGTTCTAAATCTTATTTTAGTATCCAAAGATAACTGTAGCCATTCAAACAAGCTTCTCCTTTAGAGCCAATGGAAAACAAACAAACAAAAATACCCTACAACTGGACATAATACAGAGATCAACTCTATCATGAGGAGCCCAGCAGCAAAGGACTCATCTATAATTCAACTAGTCTATGTATACCTCAAGAAACAACAAGGAAACGGTGAGAAGAGTGTAGGAATCAGAATATCAGAAATACTGCTATAAAACCTTCTCTCTTGAATGGATACAGAAAGTGTGGTACATCTACACAATGGAGTACTACTCAGCTATTAAAAACAATGAATTTATGAAATTCTTAGGGAAATGGATGGATCTGGAGAGTATCATCCTGAGTGAGGTAACTCAATCACAAAAGAACACACATGGTATGTATTCTCTGCTAAGTGATTATTAGCCCAGAAGTTTGGAATACAGGAAGAACGACCCACAAACCACAAGAAACTTAAGAAGAAGGAAGACCAAAAGGTGGGCATTTCATTCCTTCTTAAAAAGGGGAACCAAACACCCACAGAAGGAGTGGCAGAGATTAACTATGGAGCAGAGACTGAAGGAAGGACAAGCATATAGCTATCTCCTGAGAGGCTCTGACAATACCTGACTAATACTGATGTAGAGGCTCACAGCCATTCATTGAACTGAGTACACGGTCCCCAATGAAGGAGTTAGAGAAAGATTCTATGAAGCTCAAGGTTTTGCAGCCCCTTAGGACGAACAACAATTACTAACTAGTACCCTCAGAGCTCCCAGGGACCCAACCACCAATCAAGGACTATACAGGGTGGGATTGAATGTACTGGCAGCAGGTATATAGTAGAGGATTGCAAATTTGATCATCAATTGGAGTAAAGGACCTCGGCCTTGTGAAGGTTTTGTGCCCCAGTGTAGGGGAATGCCAGGGCCAATAAGTGGGAGAGGGTGGGGTGGCAGGCATTGGGAGGGGGGAGGCAAAAGGGGTTTGTTCTTGTTTTTGTTTGTTTGTTTGTTTGTTTTGGAGTGGAACCTGGGAAAGGGAAAATGTACATGTAAATAAAGAAAATACCTAATTAAAAAAAAAAAGAAAAAAATAGTTTTAATCTTAAATTGGGAGTTTAAAATTTAATCTGTTATTTTAATTTTTGAAAATTTCAAATTTAATTTAATTTTAAATTTTAATTTAGATTTTAATGTTTTATTTTGACCTTTAATTTTCAATTTAAATATTTAATTTTACATTTTGATCATAACCGAGGTTTTTTTTTAATTCCCAGAAACAAAACAAACAAACAAACAAACAAACATTAAAATTGATTTTCATTGTTACCACAAACAGAGTTTTGGGGAAAATGAGAATGGCAGTTTGTTCTTAAAGATGTATTTATTAAAATAAATGAGTTCACTATAAAAAAAAAAAGACACATTCTCAAAAAAAAAAAAAACCTTCTCTCTTAACAATGGCTGCATAAATGAGAGAGAGAGAGGGGGTGGGTGGGAGGGAGAGAGCATGCCAATTGTAATGTAGAAGGGGGAAGCTATCAAAACTATAGGTAGCTGATGACTGCTGAGAGTGAGAGAGTATGCTTTTCTCAGGGATGAACCCCCTAAGAGGAAGTTCAATAAATGTAGTCAGCCCTGAAGCCATACCCAGGAACAACATAAATAGACTCAGCAGATTGTATGTATAGCTGTATATAACAATACTAAATGGGGAAGAAGAGGCAACCGGTTTGAGAAGAATAGGGAGGAAAGTTGAGAGAGCCTCAACGGAAGACAAAAAGTTGATAAGTATATTTTAATATTAATATTTTTAAAAGTATAAAATAAATTTTCCCAGCAAACTCCACAAGAATCTCCATATACTATAGCAAAAGACAGTGATATTTAATAAGATCACCTAGAATAAGGAATTATGCTTGATTTTAGACAATATTATATAATAAAATGATCTGGGTACTTTCATTTTAATATTTGTGAAAATTTCATTTCTTTTACATAAACAAAATGACTACTTTATACATGGGATACATATTTAGCTCAGTATAATATTAGCTTGATTCCAAATGCAGATTCCTTTCATTCTAAATAGTGTTTGGGTTTTTCAGTTTCATTTCCTGCCTTTTATGTTGCCTCTTGCCATTTAGATGGAAGCAGTCCCCACAGCCCTTTGCTCCTTTTTTCTAAAAGCTCTTTTTCTTAATGTGTTTTTCTTTGATAAAGGATTTTGTTATAATATAGAAGATGAACATCTCTATATCTAAGCAACAACCTCTTCAGGAAATTTTCCATTCTTATGTCCAACTATACATTGTCTTACAGATTCATAAATAGCATATGCAACTTTAGAAGACCACTTTCCTTTAGAATCTGGCATCTATTTTTAATTATCTTTTTTTCTGTTGTGGTATTCTTGCTCTCATTACTTAAAACTGGATAGCTAGATTTTGCTATTTATATATATTTAAAAATATTATCAAGCAGTTCCAACAAGCTAACAGGAAGCACACATCATTATTTCTCAAACACTCTTTGTTGTCCATCTTTTAAGAAATCACACACACACACACACACACACACACACACACACACCACAATGTTTTTATTAAAACAAAGCAAAGTTCCATTAGCTCATGGAACTTACTGCTGATAATATAATTCAATTTGTTCCATCATGATAGTCATTGTCATTTAATTTGGAGTGGCACTTTTCTGAAGCTTACAATTATGAAACTGTTAGATTCATATTGTTAACTATCATATTCTTAAAAGTGGCCCTCATATTTTCAGCCCATAAACATAATATCTTGAGGGAAAAATAACTCTTAGAATAGTGATATCACCATATCCCTTCTTGATTTGATGCTTTAAAATTAAAACCTTCTACTATATATGAAGTCCCAAAACTGCCATATGTTATTGATTCTAATTAGAAACAAATGAATATGAGTAATAACTTGAACACAAATGAAGAGATTTTTAAGGTAGAAGACATGTAAGTACTGCAGATTACTATGGAACTGCTAAGTTAACTAAATATACATGTTGCCTAAGTATAAAAATCACCTATGATCTCCATGGTGAACATAAAATGAAAGTAGTTTTTCTCAATACTATACAGCAATCTTGCTGTCTCTGGAGAATGAAGTGTTAAGCTGTGCTCCTTTAATACATACATGAACCAAGGTATGTTTGTGCTATATTACTTCTTTCTCTCTGTGGTGTGGATTATAAGCTACAATTTAAAGCACTTCTTTAAATATGCAAATCATGGTTTACATAGAGATTCCTCATTGATCTTATAAAGACTAGCTCTCAGCTACAATTTTAGCATGACATAGAAAGAGAAATCTCAATTTTGCCAAGATAATCTCATTTTATTGCATTTCGACAGATTCTTCTCTGTAAATTGTTGGTAATGTCATCCTTTAATGAGTAGAGAGGTACAGGGATTCTAATTTTATTTGAGATTTTATTCATTTAAGGGGAAGAGTTCTCTCTATTACTTTTTAGAAATAGCAAAACTATGTCTTATTTACATAATTGTAAACTGCTCATTTTCTTTTTTCCATTAGCAGAATATTGCTGCCTAACAAAGGGTATGATCTTAGGAGGAAAAAAAGTGAGCACACACTAATGAGTAGCAGCAGAGCAACAAGCAACATTGGGTAGTTTTTATCCCTTGTCTTTCTTATCATATATCAACAGATTTCATTTTCCACACGAATTTTTTCCTCATAAAAATATTTTCAAATTTTCTCCTGTACACACAGAATCTAGTACATGACCTCAATCATTTTGAGACTCAAGGGCTCATATTACTTGTAGTTAAAGTTTATATATTAGGTAGAAAAATTACTGCTGAATTTTCTATCATAAATTTGGGCTCACTATGTAGCAACTAATAGTTTAAGAATCTTTACTTTGGCACAGGTCATTTTAAAGTTGGATCTCAAGTGTAAAATTTTATATGATGATTTTGTAACATATCAGTCCATTTTCTGATTACTACTACTTTTTAAATATCTATCTATCTATCTATCTATCTATCTATCTATCTATCAACCTATCTGTCTATATGTATGCATCTGAGTGTACACACACACACACACACACACACACACACACACACACATATATATGCATAACATGAATGCAGAAGCCCATGGAAGTCAGAAGAGTGTATCAGAACTCTTGAAACTAAAATGAAAGAAGGTTGTGATCCTCAGTATGGGTGTTAGGAATGAGCCTGTGTACTCTCCAAGTGCAGTTAGTTCTATGAACTAATGGAACTTTGTTTTGTTTTAATACTTAGGTTCATCATTTTCTTTTGCAGTGGTAAGGCTCTAACCAAAAGTCTCATACAGCTGAGGCCTCACTGCCTTTGACAGCTAATAAACTAAAACCTATGTTTGAGATAATTATTTAACATCTTTCTCTTGGTTACAAGTCAACCCAATGTAATCTTTTACAATGATATTTATCAACAAACTCATATTCCTTTTTCCTGCTTAAGGCTAAGAGTAGTTTTTGTATTGTTCAATAGGCTTACCATAGTGCATTATATACAGTCAGAATATGGAAATAAATATTGAATAGATTGAACAAAAATGTTACTGTCAAGAGTGATTTGTTCCTTATAGTATGAGGTCTCTTGAATAATAAATGGATATATAGAAAAATTCCTACAAATTCACATATGTTGATTCATAATACTGTAATGGATTTGTAAGTCTTACAGTCACCTCATCATATTGATGTATTCTAATTAAGGCTAATTATATTACATGACTAATTGTATATTAGTATAGTTTCTATATTGATATCATGTAAATTATACATTAACATGCAGTATAGAACATATTAACACATATATTGATATTATATTAACATATATCATTATAGATTTATATATAAATACTAACATACTAATATATTTATATATCATATGATATTAACATAGCTTGGTAACACATATAAATATATACATATATAAAACAGATCTATATAAGCACATACACACTTCTCATATTTTGTGTTCTTTAGTTAGATGTATGGATAAGCTATACGACTGGGATTTATGAATGTTTGTATAGCTGTGGCAATGTAGAGGTGATGGAATAAGTTTTGATTCTAGGTCACCAAATCAGAATCCATTTAGTTTATCTACTGCCAATACATCGATATTCTTTCAAGTATATGCTTATTTTTCACTGTTCCCAAACATGTCCTGGCATGTTTCTAATTATATCATGAATTTTGTAATTCAGTGTTTACTTTATAGTCTTACATTTCATCAGTCACTCTCAAATTTATGGTAGAAAGTTCATTCCATTAATAATTCTTACCAATTTCTTCTTATGTAATTCTTCTATTCACTCAGACATTTGGAATACAGTACAATGAAGGTATTCTCTCTCTCTCTGTCTCTCTCTGTCTCTCTCTCTGTCTCTCTGTCTCTGTCTCTGTCTCTCTGTCTCTCTGTCTCTCTCTCCTCTCTCTCTCTCTCTCTGCCTGTCTGTCTGTCAGTCTCTCTCACTTTATTTGTTTTCTTTCTGTCTCTTGAGTACTGGGATTAAAGCCATATGCCAACGCTGCCCAGCCTCTGCTTTTATAGTTCCTAGAACATTTGTATTATAATCTACGCTGCCTTATAAATAGTTGATTCTTCCACTGTTCTCTAAATGTTTATTATTTAAAAAATTTAAAATACTATACCATCTATAAGAAGGCACAATCACTTGGAACAATGAAACCATATTTTTCTCTTAGAACCTACCGTGATTAGGTACTAATAGAAACCCTCTCTATTCATAACAATTACAAATATAACTGGGTAAAATGATAATAGCCTATGAGTCTTGAGTTTGTATTTGCGAAAAGTAAAAGATTTTAAAGATATAAACATGCTGGCTAGGGATGTTGAATAGTGGCAGAATTCCAAATTAGGGCCTAATTACCTAACATGTGTGAGGCCCTGGATTTGATGCCTAGTACCTCATCCACTCATAGAGGTATTAACAGGCAATGACATTTTATATCAAAGAGAAATAATAGACCTTATTAAGAATTTTTTTGAATATGAGTGAACAGCAGTCAAGTTTTTTTATTTTTTAATTTATTTTTAAAAAAATTTTTATTTGATATTTTCTTTATTTACATGTAAATTTTTCCTTTCCCAGGTTCCCCTCCAAAAAACAAACAAACAAACAAACAAAAACAACAAGAACAAACTCCTTTTGCCTCCCCCTCCCCATGCCTGCCACCCTACCCTCTCCCACTTATTGGCTCTGGCATGTCCCAGTCAAGTTTTTATGTCTTAAAATGAAAAAGATAATCAGAAAATCAAGGAGGCTCAATCACCCAGGTCAGTTGCAGTAAAAATTCATAAAACAAAATCAAATTGTTAAATGTTTACACAGCCACACTGTAAACAGGATTTATGTGTTAATCTTCTGGATAGAAAGCTAACATTTTCTATGTAAGTTAGAATTTTTTGTTCATGTTGTTTTCAGCAGATCTTCACTTACATTATAATCTAGATTTAAAAAAAAATGCATCTGCTAAACTTGTTTCTAGACTGGTTTCTGAATTTGAATATTAAGAAATTCAAAGTCCTAAAGGAATCTGAAGACAGAAGGCTCTGTAAATTTCAGTTCATGTTTTAGGTTAATATATTACATGTGATATAAAAGCAAATTTAAAATGACCCGCTCCAATAATTTTCAAGGGAACCCACACAACTCTTATAAAAAAACACACATCTTTATGTATGTAATATGATTTCTTGGTTTACATAATACAGAACTGAAGTAAATAATTTTCTATTGGAAAGAAATTACAAAATGCAGAATTTCTGGAGAATAAGTATAGTTGAGATATGAAAAAAAAAAAAACAATATCACAAATAATGACCTCAGAAAAAAACAGGATGTTACTGAGGATAGCCGAGTAGTTTCACAAACCAGAGTGTCTTGGGCCTCACTCAACACACAAAGGTCATTAAAAACACTTATTATAAGGGGGTGGGATATGAGCATTTCTATTATAAAGGGAAGAATATGGCAAGAGCTATAACCTTCATAAAGCCCTTACTAAGGTATTGTCAATCCTTAGTATACTCAGTCAGACACTGAGTCAAGGATTTATGAGTCAGCTATCTACCTTAACTAAAACTAATGAGTGGTATAAGAATTAAGATGCCACTGATATTCAAGTTAATCTAATGCTGGAACACCCTGTCTTCTCCAAGGCATATGTTGCTAATCTAGAAGGGACTATTTCCCTTAAAGGTCATAAGTTTTCATAGCAATGATTAATTTAATTCAACAACACATACCACAATTCAAAGAAGTAAATTAATTCATAGGCAAACTATATATGTTTCAACATTATTTCTTGCAAGAGTGAATGAAGGGAATTAGTTTGTTGTCACATTTGCACACAATTAGAGAGAAAGGATCATTAATGGCAGAAAGAAGTTATTGATGGGCCTCATTGCACTCAGTCCATAAATAAAACCATTTTACTCCTAATGACCACAATCACCCTCTTAATCTTGCCAGTGCTAAATTATAGAAGGATATCTAAAGATCTCAATCTTTCCCTCAGTTTATTAACATGTAAAAAGATTAAGCAGATATGACATGACTAGACAATAGTTAAGAAACACTATATAATGACTTTATTCTTTAAAACTTCACTAATTAAAAACACTAACCTTAGTTACTATTATGTAATTAAAATTCTTCAAAAGCTGTGAACCGATCTTATCAGGATAACATCTAACAACCGAGACAAAAGCCTACACCAAACACATAAAATGCCATCATAAAAATACTATAGCATGGTTGGTTGGGGTCTAAGGTGGTCAGAAAATGGTTGCTACTCTACCTGTTAGCCAACATGTACCTAGTCTACCTTTAGTTTTAAACTAAAAAGATAACAGGAATAATTTAACAACAAGGTTTCTACTATTAGTAGATTACCTGCCCCGCCTCTTGAAAAAAAAAAATTAAACCCAAACCATCTACTTACAGTGATTTGAATTGCCATTGACAAAGAGTTTCTATCCATGACTACATGATCCTACAAATGAAAAAAACTAAACTTTAAAAGATTTGAGCACTGAATTGAAATTATCGTTTCCAAATATTAGGACCAATTTGACTCAGTGGAATTAGGACATTTACTACATCATAGAGAAATTTAATTATCAATTATGCTGCATGATTTAGTGGTTAAAAACCATGAAGTAAGAAGAGATTGTCAAGAAGTTAAGAATAATGACAATTCTAGTGAGGAAATCAACAAAAAATAAATTACAAGCAAAATTTTTGCTTATTTGTTCATCAAATGAAAACATATTTAATCATAATGGTGATGCTGACCTGATCTGCATTTAAAGATATTTGAAGAAATGTTTGTATACTTAGAGAACTGAATAGATAGATTATATGGTCTTCAGACTTCTTTTAAAATTGTATTAGCTTGATGTGGTTGATACACTTTTCAAATATGCTGTTCCATTCTGTGTGATAAAGTGATGTTTGCTACAGAAATGTAATTAAATACAGTGGACACTATTGAAATAACTTCATCTAAATATAAATTCTTGGAACAAAACCTAATTTGCTTTTCATCTCTGTTTGAAAAACTAAGCACATCTAGACTACAAAGACAGATATTTAATATTAATCATTAATACTGTTTAGGGAATCATTTAATTTCCGATGGGGCAGCAGTGGAACAAAAAGATTATGTTGTTGAAAGATGGGAAAAGTTAAATATTTTTACTTGGCACAAAAGTTTCAACAAGAAATCCCAGTTAACAACACATAAATTTACCCCTCTTACTTTTTAACAGAAAGGATACCATATTGCCAGTTCTCTGTAACCAAATGTATTGTATATAACTAAGTTACCTTTCAGTAGATATATTAACAAAGAAAACCTGTTAGCCAACTCTTGCCCTCAGCACCCTTCTAACACAGAACTTGACTTAATAAAATGGTATTTCTTTTAATTTTTAAATGATTAATTAGTTAATTAATTAATTAATTTAGAGACAGGGTTTCTCTGTATAGCCCTGGCTGTCCTGGAATTCACTTTGTAGACCAGGCTGGTCTCGAACTCAGAAATCCACCTGCCTCTGCCTCCTAAGTGCTGGGATTAAAGGCGTGTGCCACCACTGCCTGGCTGAAAACAGTATTTTTAATTGAGCTGGACGAGACAGTTTGACAAGTTGCCTACTATCTTTATTTAGCTGGAAGATCAAATATACATTGCAGGGTTTATAAGTCATTGCTTATTTTTTTTTACCAAATTTAATAGAAGAATAACAATGTATAACCAGAGAGAAACACACAAAATTGTTATTTCCCAATTTGAAAATGGTGACTTTCAGCAACTCCACATGGTTTGACCTAATACAATGTTTTGTTCTAACCATGCCATATGGCCAAAACTTCAAATCAACTCATTATGTGTATCCTCTAAGGACACTTTAGATACTAGGAATGGCAGTAACATTTTCAGTGGATGCATTTTTAGCGAAAAAGTAAGGCTTTAGCCAAGGACTTATTTCAATTTAAATTAGGCCATTTCTTTCTTTTTATTTTTAATGGAAACCAGAAATGTAACTGAAGTTGTGACAAGCAATTGCTCATATGAGTCCACAAACGTAGTACAAAAAAGGAAGCCTGCCTGCTAAATAGTTTTTAATAGTATTGCTCCTGTGATATAAAAGATTTTAGGTGCTGAGCTATTTATAAAGACACATGGATACACCCATTCTTATCAGTGTGATATGTGCTTATTACTGTTCATCTGGAAGGACCAAGGACAGTACACATACTTTTCTCTTCATTCCAGCATATTAATTAAATAGCACACATAAAGAATATATTTTAAAAAGCTTACAGAGAAGACAAGGAGAAGAGTGACCTTTAAAACGAACTGCTGGCAATAGAGAAGCTGTATGACAGCAAATGAGTAAAAGTTTGAGGCCAGAAGCCACAAGTGGAGTTTCAAAACATTCAAGAATTGGCACAGCTTTTTCCTACACCCACCTCTCTGTAACCATGCCAACAGTGCCATGGAGTGCCTCTCTTCCTAGCCACCATCTGTTCCCACACCACCTAGCCTGTTCACACCTCTTTATCCCTATTGGACCATGAACCCTGCAGCCCTGCCCAGGTATCTCATTCTATAGTAACTGCCATGGGGTGGTGGGGAGCAGATGGTGGAACAGAAGTGTTTATCAGTTAGCCTCTACCATCAAGTTGTTGCTTTTATTGCTCACCTCAAGACCCAAGCTATGTAATGACATTAAAGGTCAAGTGTGATTTTTCTTTTAACTTTGTAAAATTGGTGAGCACTGACAAGGTTCAGACTTTTTGAAAGAATCTTACATGCAGTCTAGAATCTCTAAAGCATTACTTCCACTTCTCTGGGAGAGAAGCACAAAAGCAGCAGAATTCTGGGAATCAGATCAGAACTGAACACCATGCAACAAAGGACAGCCATAGTAATAATATTTTGACAGAATGTGGGGTCTGTCTAAGAAGGACAACACATGATCTAACAAATGTGGCCTGACAATAAATACAGGTGTAATTTTCTGCTTCTAGTGTTTATTCTGCAAACAATCTCAAATATAAACTGCCTCTGTTTTCTACCATGAAAGGAAAATAGCTCTAAGGATTTACTGAATCACTGCTATGATTTTGCATGCTTGTTGAGAGACCTATTTTCAGTTTTAGCTTGTCCTTGCTAATCTTCTAAGTGGTCTATAATTCTCAATGATGAGTATTTTGCAGACAGTAAATCTAATAACTCTGACATCTATAAAAGATATTCAGTTGGTGACTTAGATTAAAAATGATGGTGCAGAAATTGAGCCTATCTTGGGGTAAGGATCAAGCCATGACTATGAGTAAGTATATACCTAGCACATGACAATTTTTTTCCTTCATGCTCTGCCTCTATTTCAATAGTACTGACATTCTTGATTAAAGAACATGCAAAATTGCATATGAATATGTATTTAATAGATTC
>JADRCD010066582.1:0-11579 GCA_019843815.1 Montemys delectorum | reverse complement strand
TATATATATATATATATATATATATATGTGTGTGTGTGTGTGTGTATATTCTATCTATCATATATACTCATATATATTCTCTTTGTCTAATATCTATATACAGCAATGTATATGTGTATGAATAGCATATGCATATTATATATATATATACATATATGTATATATACATATATATTAGTGTGATGGCATTGCCTGACCAAAACCACAGACTGATTGTGATATTACATTGTTCTTTAGTGTTTAGTTCTCTGCCAAAGCATCTGTCAAAGGCACTTGAAAAATAGGGCTTAGTGAGTTTTGGGTGACTATTTATACATATACAAATTTGCTTTCATCACTGATCCAACTCTGTACCGTCAGTACTAACAAGAATAAAGGAATGAGAAATGAGCGAGAGCCACTGTCATGTCTGCTGCTTTCCCCTTCACAGGGGTCTGTTACCTGCAGAGTCAGTCATGCAGTTTATTCATCTAGTCAGAGTGGCAGGTATAGATTTTTATGTAGTTGGGTAGCTATAATGCTGGGCTTGCTATGAATGGTTAGGATGGAGCAGATAATGGGAAATGTTGATGGTTGATGCAATAGAGAGAGAGATGATCTGGCCTGTGGCTTAGAAAAATAAATGAATCTCCAAGAAGGATAGGCTTGTTGACAAACTGATAGTAACCCATTTGAGCGACAGTAGTCTGAACCAAACCAGGGAGAGGAGATAACTGAACTATCAGACATTAAAAGAAGGCAGTGTGGTATAAATTACCCAGGTATGATTTAAATACCAAGGGAAAGTAAATGTCCATTCAGATATAAAAGTTACTTAAACAGAGACAAACTCAGGGGTGATGGTGTCAGTGCTCAAGATCAGTGAGAAAGGACATTTCAGATGTGATGCAGATCAGGTTAGGAGCAGTTATTCCTCTAGAGAATTGTACAGAATTAACAAGTGATAAAAAATGTCTGATTATGAGGGGAGGGGATCCTTAAATATTCATTTTATATTTGCAAGTCAGAAGATTTAAAAAGAAAGGAGGTGATCAAAATCAGAGATAAATATTTGATTCTAAGTTTTTAATGAAAAAGAATTTATTTTCATATTCTTTCTGGTCCCATACTCTTCCCAACTCCTCCCTCCCCCGTTAATCACCAAGCTTTATGCTCATTCCCTTTCTGTTGAAGAAAGAAACATTCCTAGGAAAACAGTTTCACAGTAATTCTTTTTTCCTCTGTTCCTTAAAATCTTCTCACCCACCTCCCACAATGATTCCTGAGCTGAAGTAAGATTTGGTAAGTCTAGAAGCCTTCAACCCTACACAAAGAACTGCAGGCAACTCAAGAATTTTGAAAATAAAATAGTTTCCCCCAGGGAAGAGCACACCAGTTGGTTATCCAACACGAAATGGTCAGACCTAAAAATGTCCATACAAGTACTATTATATGGACTGAGCAAGTTGAACATTGTGTGTGTGTGTGTGTGTGTGTGTGTGTGTGTGTATGTGTGTATGTGTGTGTGTGTGTGTGTGTGTGTGTGTCTAACTACAATTGACAAAGGAGTCATAATTTTGAAAAGGAGAAAGGAGAGGTATACAACTTGTTTTGGAGGAAAGAAAAGGGAAGGGGAAATGGTACAATTATAATCTCAAAATATTAAAGAAATAATTTTAAAAATCAAATAATAAAAACTAAACCAAACAAACAAAAATCCATTAAGACAAAACTTACCAGAGCAAAACAGCAACAACAACAACACAGAGAAAGAAGGGAATAAACAAAAAGGACTCATTTTTGAGTTGGCCAACTGTCTTGGACAAAGGGCTTGGAAAACCTAGTGAATGACAACTCCATTGGAGAAAACCCATTTTTCTTTTGCCAGAAAGTCTTGATTGCAAATACCTTCATTGTTAGAAGTCAAAGTTTATGTCTACTTCCCCTTTTTTTCTGGAATATTTTTCAGATTTGAATTTGTGCTGGCCGTGTGTATGGTATGAGTCTCTCTGAGTTTATATATGTGCATCATCAACTCTTCTGGATGTGGGTGTCAAACTTCCCTTGAAGTCACCTGCTGTCTCTGGCTCCTACAGTCTTTTCATTTCATCTTCCACATACCCTGAACCCTGAGGAGATGAGTGTGAGAAGGACACTGAATTTATGATGGATTGTTCCAAAGTCTCACTCTCTACACATTGCCCTGTGTAGGTGTCTGTGTTAATTACCAACTACTGTAACAAGAGGCCTCTCACCTGATGCTTGAATGCAGTGTTTTATGGGTTAAGCAAGATGTTATTTGGAGTCATCTTTTTCTTATGTCCTTGTAGAAAAATAGCAGTACAGTTTTCTTTAGGACCCACAACAGATCTAGCAGAGATAAATTAAAAGAAAAATAGACAAAAAATAAATATGTCGAGGAGAGCCATATATCTGTTGAGCCTATAAGAAGATGCCTGACTTCATGCAGGAAATGGTCACATTCTAAAAAGTCTTTAGAAGATGTTATCTTTAAAATAAATTTGTTACTTTTTTTTTTAATTTGTGAGTATGGATTGTTAAAGTGCATGTTTGTGTGAGTGTGTGTGTGTGTGTGTATGTGTGTGTGTGTGTGTGTGTGTGTGTAGATGTATGTACATATGTCGGGACATGTGACTGATGTTGAGTGTCTTTCTCAAGCATCATGCAACCTGACAAGCTGACCAATGGACTCTGTTGATCCACCAATGTCCTTATCCTCAGCCATGTGCTGGGGTTCCAGACATGGATACACCAGCCTTCATATGGGTGCTGCAGATGCAAACTCAACTTACCCATGCCTTATTTGACAAGAACTTTACTGACTGAGCTGTATTCTGGGCCACAAAATTTATTCTGTTTGATGAATATCTGGGTTTACACTGTCCTGAGCACTAAATAAATGCTTGCCAATGGATAGTGACTCATCAAGTCTACAATATCACCCTTTAAATCCCTTCTGTCTTTATTGCTGTTACTAATTTCAAGTTCTCATCATCTCTAAACTGAATTAACCTCTAGTAGGTTTTTAATTTTTGTGTCATCTGTGAAAATCATGAAATCCAAAGGTTTTTATATGCTTCCAGAATTTCCTACAACCCTTCCCATACCTACCTGCTGTTTAATGTTGTCCCAAATTTTGCTGGATATATAGGGCCTATGCTCCTGAACAAATGCAAAAGTGTTACTTCTTTTCATCTTCATCTAACCTGTAGTCACATAGGAAATTATATTTCCTTAAACCCTATTTGCCTCCTTTCTCTCAAAACTCAATTCCTGTTTCATTCTCTAAAAGAATTTTCCCACTTCCCATCTAAAGTAATCAAGCCCCCTTTTGACTCTGTTGTGTATCAGTCTTGAGGTCGGCCACTACATTTGCCAAGCTGTGTGGTCCCTCTAAAGCACCCACTTGTTTTTGTTAATTAATTTATGTATTTATTAACTTTACATCCTGCTCATTGCCACAGCCTGCCCACCCCCACCTAGTCTCTCCTCTCTTCCCCTTTCCCTTCTCCTCTGAGAGGGTGGAGGGCCTCTCCCTAGATATTCCTCCATCCTGGTATATCAAGTCTACAGGGATAAGTACATCCTCTCCCACTGAGGCCATACAAGGCAGTCCCGTGTATTTCATAGACAGGCAACTGCTTTAAGGCAGCCGCGGTTCCAGTTGTTGGGGAATCCACATGAAGTCTAAGCTGTACATCTGCTACATATGTGCACAGGGCCTAGATCCTGCCCGTGTGTGCTTTTTGGCTGTTGGGTCAGTGTCTGAGATCACCCAAGGGTTTAGGTTAGTTAACTCTGTTGGTCTTCCTATGGAATTCCTATCCCCTTCAGGATCCTCATTCTTCCCTCAACTATTCCATATGTGTGTAAGCTCAATTCAAGGTTTGGATTAACAGAATATCATTAATAGTGTCAGGGATTGGGGCTTGCCAGAGGGATGGGCAGAGACCTGTTCTTAACTCTGTCTGCTGAACTCTGTGGAAATCAATACTAGGTGAGATTGACTGACTCCTGGTTTTGTTCCTGTTGCTTACTTTTCAAAGTATTGGCTCTGTATAGTAAGCAGTAAAATCACCAAAGTTCTTAACCTAGGCATTGAAACCTTTCACCATTGTTTCTACTGTACATCCAGTCGAAGATCTCCTCTAATCCTGATTACAACAATGAGCATAACTCTAACCCATTCATCAGGGCCATTTTACAAAGTTTGTTATATTAATCCAAGATGTATTTATTCTGCATTTATACAGTAAATATTTCCATTTTTCAATCCCCAGACTGAGTGCCAGAATCTATGTCTTTTAAGATAATTTTTCTATATTGGATGTAACTGTGCCTTTTCATTTGAACTTTTACGACATCATATCATCAGAATCTGTGCCTTTCATATATGTGTCTGAATTTTAATTTATTTTATATTACACTTTACATACATTTAATCTAAACTATAATACTCTAAGTACCTTGCATGCTATAGGCATGACTCAGAGTTTTTCTTTCATAGTGGCTAATTGGAATCTTATTTAATGTGGCAGTTTTAGATATTTCTTCAATTGAGAGATGATTACAAAAGATGAGACAGATTTCTCTACTTGAGATTTTTATGGAATCTCTAATTCTATTTTCTTTAAAAACGAAAAACAAACAAACAAACAAACAAAAACCAGGAAACCTCCATAGGCTGAGTGGGAAGTAATATTTAACTGCTATCTGTGTAGCACTTAGCCAAGCCAAAATGACATAAAAGTAAATATTTCAAGAGAAAACATTTTTCTAGTGTTTCTAATTGTACAGAGCTGATTCCTTGGTCTTAGGCAGGTACTGATGGTTTTGATATCGAGTTTATAAAGGGAAGGGAAATCACAAAGAAAATTGGTAAGTGTGGAGAGCTTCAAAGTTTATTCAACAAATGTGTTTTAAATCAAATGAATCATCTTTTGGCATGAGCTACTCACTCTATCGTCATTTATTTCAAAGGCTTTCTCTCTGTCTCCTGAAGGCTGTGGCTAGCATTATTCTTGATGAATGAGACAGTCTCTGCAAGTCATAAATAAAACAAATAGAATAACTTAACATTTGACTCTCGAAAGAAGGTATGTTACCTCATGTCATGCAAGCAATATATTTGAAAGGAAAAGTATTCAGAAAATAGTCTCAGACACAAAATCATCAGGCATGCATCTACAAGGAACTGCTGCATACAGAGACAATTTGATTAATTACATGATTCTTTATTAAGAATATAAAGAGATATGTGGTATTTCCTTATAATTTATCACTTAGTTAATATTTCCTTTCAAAAATGCCTTATATTCTCATTTGTTGACCTTTCTACTTTAAAATTTCTGAAAGAGAATAAACATATTACTGTGAAGTGTTCTCTTCATCTAGAGTGATATTTTTGTTTTTCAACCCTCTGTATTGCTCTCTTTGCAGTAAATAAATGTACAGAGTTCTTTAA
Organism: Montemys delectorum; assembly: GCA_019843815.1. NCBI lineage: Eukaryota > Metazoa > Chordata > Mammalia > Rodentia > Muridae > Montemys > Montemys delectorum. Next base: position 6,115 of record JADRCD010066582.1, on the reverse strand, counting down.
AGAAAAATAATGAACATATGTGAGGGGAAGAGATAATGAGCTTTTTGTCTTAGTTTCCCACACACAAAAATTATTTTTCATACAAATTATACATATAAATGTGTATAATATTTATATGCACAGTACTATAAATTACATATTATAACATCAGACACAAATTCCACAGTTTCTAAGACAACATTTTTCATTGAATTTTTTTTAACATAAAAGATACATAAACAAAATTTAAGACTCATGCCTACACATAGACTTAGATACCTAGTTACCTATGAAATCTGAACCTTACTTTGCTGTTGCTTGGGATCTGGCAATAGAGATCTCTCTCTCACTTTCAAATTGGGCTTTTCTTGGTTGTGTCTGATCCTATCTATCTGGTAATGTAAGTTATTAAAACTATACTTACTTTTTAATAAATACTATTGCTCATTTATAACAGCTTACATCTGTTAATAAAACAGAGTTAGTAAAGGCACAAAACTTTGTTCCTTACCAAAAATAAACTTGCATAGGACTCCACATTTCTCACATCCGTTTTACCTGAGTGAAACTTTACAAAACTCTGGAAGTAGTAATCGTGAATGGATCAATTATTCCAGAGCTGTCTTACTACAGTTAAGTGAGGCCAGAGGAAGTTAGAAGGAGAAGACCGCACCAACAGCCAATTGCCTTTGACACCTAAGTGGCAGATGTCTCCTGTGGTGAAGGAAGGGTGTTAGACAGGTGAATACCACGAGACCATCACTCTACCTGTGATTGAGTCTTTCCCAGGGGAACCCGCTCCTCTGTCTTTTTGTCTGATTCCTCCTAGACAGTAATTTTCACTCACTGTGTGAACTGCCAAGAAAGATTTACTGTTAACCTCATAGTCAGTGCTAGTCAAGGTTCCTATAGGTCAATTTCTTCAGCATATTACACTAGCATCCAACTAATGTTCTTTCTTTAAAGCTCTGAGAACTGCACAATGGAGGATATGTCATTAAACTGGCTTAATCACTTTTAATGTTGAAACTTCATTCTAACTCCTAACACAGGATTTATATCATCTAGTTATTATGATATGCTATACATGTACATAAAATAATATTAAATTATGAATGATAACATCATACATAACATGTATCAGTTAACAATTTTAAGTGGTTTTAAAAGTAAATGATAAATACATAGAATTTTAATTTAATGCTTAGACATGAACTCAAATCCTTAGTTATCTATACAAGTTAAGCTAGCAATTTTCTGTTGTTTGGTATTCCCCCCCCCCCCACACATCAATGTCCTATCTATGCCACCCGCAAAAGAGAACTTCAAAAATTTTGAGACACTTTTTAATTGGTCCGTGAAGTGAATGATCTATAGAGTCCTCTGAAACAATGTCCTCTTGAGGAGGTAGTACAGACCTAATTTTAGGTGCCTGTTTTAATCATTAAGTCAGTGGGAATTTACCACATGGTATGATTGTCACCCGGATGAGTATTATTTTCACTGTGATCAATATGAAGTGCCACTCTATTGTAAGCAAAGGGAACAGTTAATAAACTGTTCTTTTTTTTCTGAGATCCACACACAGGAAATTTCTTTTTCATACAGATGTACATTCAGCATCTTTAACAGAAAGTGACCAGAATGCTATGAACGAGCCCAGCAATGCCATCAAACCAGAGGAAAGTGAAATGGAAGAGCTCAGAGCAGCTCTGTTCTCTGTATTCCACAATCACAAATGGTTCCATCTGTTTGGTTTGCTAGCAGTGTCTGCTTCTTGTTTTGAGAGCTAGGTCTGTTGTTCTGCTGTGTCTCGGCCTTTCTCTGGGAATCCCAAGAATGGCTGAGTACTGAAGCAGCTCTAGCTCTCTCCAAGCATGATGCATTTTGAGTACAAGACAGGGGTAGGAAATGAATAAATAGGTTCAGAATTGTTACCTTAATTTAGAGCAACTAGAAAAACAGAGACCCTAGGCATCAAAAGTGCCACTGTTAAATTTTATAAAAAGTTATAAACTCTGCTTCATTCTACCGTATTCCCACTAATCAAGATAAAAGAAACAAGCCAGAAAATGGGAAAGTCAACCAACCAACTAACTAACATACAAACAAACAAACAAATATCAAAATATCTTTTGTAAATACAGACATTCACACACAGAAAACCTATAAAAACAAATTCAGAAACCACAATATGTAAGCAAATATTTATAAGTTTTAAAAAAAAAAAGGTCCAAACTAAATATTATGAGACAAAAACCAAGTTTTTCCTTTCTTTGACATTCTTCATTTAAGTATCATTCACAAACATATGATTTTCCTGTATAGATATTATGATGATGCTTTGTGCTTTAGCTTTATAAAAATGTACATCCACCTAATTGTTATAATTATATATTTATATTTACATATGAGCAGAGTTACCACAATATTATAGTTAATCTTTGTTTTGAAAGTCATATAAAAGGAAACCAGGAAGGGGATAACATTTGAAATGTAAATAAAGAAAATATCTAATAAAAAATAAAATATAGAATCCGAAAGCTACTTAACGCAAAGAAATTATGAATCATTAAGATGACAGATGTGAAAACTACTCAGACTTGATAATTCCAGAATGTGTCATCAACTCTCAATAGGTTCTCTACAAATAGGTATAGAAGTTTTTGTTAATTGAAAATAAAAGAACTTCTCTGTGCTCCTTCTTTTCTTTTTTCTTCTTGGTAAAATTTCAAGATTAAAAAAGAAGAAGGAAAGATTCAAATGCCAGATTTTGCATTGACTTTGAGCTAGATGGCCTTCAATGTCGTTTATTTCTCTAAATGAACGATGACTCTCAGCAATTCATAGCAATTTGTAGACACCATTTAAAAATCTCTCTCTCTCTCTCTGTGTGTGTGTGTGTGTGTATGTGTGTGTGTGTGTATGTGTGTGTGTGTGTGTGTGTGTGTATGAGTGTGTGTATACATGAGCTACCTCTGGAACTAGAGTTACAGTAGGTTTGTGAACAGTCTGTCATGGATACTGGAAACCTAAATTGGGCCCTCTGGATGAACAGTGACAGTCTTAAGTAATGTACCATCTCTATACCCCATCTTAAAAAAAAAGTGCTCTTCAAAAATACATACAAACATATATATATAATGTTTGTTAATGGAATATATTACTTAGTTGAAGGTTTACTTTCAATATCCATTTTGTTTCTCATAAAATTTGGTTGCTATTCCATGACTATGTTGTAAGATTTTCTCATAATTTTTCTTTTGAGCCAATAGTTGTTTTGCTCACTTACTTCCTTGTAAGCCTGCTAGTTGTTTCATAATAAGGAGATAGCCTCCACGGAGTCAGAACTCTCATTCAACTTGGTTATGCATTTTTCTCATCTGATTGCATGTTCACCATTTTTATTTGCACTTAGTGGTGAATTATATAAATCATCTCTCAGCATGTCATATAATTTATCTTATGTATGAAAAGACCAAAACCATCATAATGTGTGTGTCCTATGCAATTACAAAATAGTGAATGTTCTATGTTCAAAAAAAAAAAAAGATGTTAGTGAGGTATTATTGCTGTGTACCCATTTTAAAATTTTATACATTTCTTCAGAATTGCATGTTTGGTCTTATTGGTTTCCAAAATTTCAGATTCTCATTTCAGATATTAAGATAACATAGAATACCAAATCAACTTGGCAGTCTGTTGCTTCTCATGTTAACAAGGAATTGCAGTTCCTTCCTCTAGCTAAGTAGGAAAGTAAGTTATGCAGAAAGCAGTTATGAATGGAGCTATGAGACCCATCTCTGGACTGGGCAGGTAAAGTGGTGATACTGGAGAGCAATGTTACCAGGCTTATCCATCTTTGTGTGTTTTGCTTCTACCATCCTCCCATGTTTAAATAAAGCTACGTGACAACTATTTATACTATGGTTTTTTGGGGGGCTTATTCTTTAAAATAACTTTTTTTGCAGGCTTATGTATATATATCAGAACATCCATCTATTTCATGATTACAACACAGTGACTTCAGTAACTTTACTGATGAATGCCATCAACTTCAAAAATTGTATTACAGTACAATTCACCTCTATTGAGCAATGATAATGAGTCCATTACTACACATAGTTACACTCTTAATTATAATTTTCAATTAAAGAATCTACATGGAATATACATTTTCATCAATAAAACAATTTATGCGTATTTCCCAAGCTTAAAAATAAAGGCCTGGAGGTTTTCCAAACATTAATTAAAAAGGAGTGTTTTCCTTGTAAATCTAAAGACCACACAGGACCAGATTAGAATATATTTTGTGTGTGTGTGTCAACTAATGGCAATTTTTGTGTTGATTGTTGGGGTAGGAATCTCAAATATCTACACTTAAATAGAAGCCAAAATTGAAAAGAAAAAAAATAACTATATTTGTATTCACATAATTTTCCTTTTAGTTTTATTCAGGCAATCCAAAAATGCATCAACTTTCAGCCATTTTCTCTAATGTGCTAAAATTTTTATGGTGTATAGAAAAGTTAATCTGCTCCAGTTCTCAAAGTCCTTAGGTCAGTTTGTGTAGTATTCATAGCTGTAAAAATATGCACTAATGCATTTTGACGATTTGGATGGACTTGAGAACAAGAATTTTTGAGAATTCATGGCTGGCTGAAAGATATTTGACAATTTTATTCTTCAGAAACAAATAAATGATCCTCTGCCTGGAACTAAAGAGGTCAAGTCACAGGCGTCCTGGGTATTAACAGAAGGTAGCTTGCCTGTGCAGTCTCTGCAGTCCTGTTTTCTTCTTGGGTTCTCCAATCTCTCTACAAGTAAGGAATAGAGTTATTCATTCCAACTAAATGTTTGCATTCCTTGAGCGTCAGGGTCAGAGAAGGAAGAAATTTGTTTGGGGCAAAATGACGTTTGGAAATAATACTTCACACAGACACAAAACAAGCTTAGCAAGCCAGAGAAGACATTTTGTAGGCGCAATAGCTTTTGAAAACAACAAGTCTCTGCTGGAGTTCATCTCAGTTGTATAAACTTGCAAACATATCCAAATCAGCTTAGTTCCCACTTGCTCCTTTGAGACAAACAGACTAGAAAACTTAATAAACACAATCTCTTTTAGTACTTAATTTGTTTTATTTGGATTGGAATTTGATAATAGGATTGGAAAGAATAGTTGAAAATTATGTGGACAGGGTGTAGTTGTAGTTGTCAAATGCATTTAACATTGTTCTATCTTATTTCAAGTGTTAGGTCATCTAATGTGAGTTAATAAATAAAAGCCCTGTTGTTTAAGGACATAACTACCTTTTAAATAAGATTCTGGCACCACAGTGACATGGAGTTAAGGTTTGTCAAGAAGACGATTTTATGATAATCAAAATATTGAATATTCTCTATAGTTAGAAGCCTACTAACTTTTCTCTTTTATGTGTTTAAGAGTAGTTATACTCTATATGTGAGTAAACTGGATGCATCTGAACTGATTTCCAAAATCTAATTTCCAAATGTTCAGGCAGACTTCATAGATTTCCTGTATGGAAGGTTTGAGTTTTTACCTCCCTAAAGGAAGGATCAACTTTGCCATTCTCAAGAGGCCTTTACTCTCTACTGAAGTTAGACTCTGATGTGCTCAGAGTATGGTTGTTTGGCTTACATACAAGCCATGTGGGCCAGACATCCACAAGCTGTGTGTTGAGACTATCTCCAATTATTTTTAATTTGTGTCTTCTTCCATATATATGATAAATAATACTTAAATACTTACTCGTGTTTTCTACCATATTTAAAATGATAGAAGATAATGTACAATAAAAATTTATGATTAATAGAACAATGAAGAATTAAACAACTGCTTACTCATGTATGCAAGGTTTATAAAGGCCATTATCAGAACTGCAGCACTGAACCTCTCACTTCAAGAATATATTTAAGCGTAAATGAAGTTACAGCAGGCTTACTCCTGAATATTCAGTAGTGTATGTGTTTATGTGTGTGTTCCAGACATTGACATTTCAATTACAGTGGACAGTTGGTTAGTTGTGATAAACCACTCCCAAAAAATATTATATACAATACCATAGATTCATTTTTCTTTTTAAAAATATTCTCACTTTGAAAATGAAAAAAAAAA
>JADRCD010066567.1:0-17826 GCA_019843815.1 Montemys delectorum | reverse complement strand
GTGTGTGTGTGTGTGTGTGTGTGTGTGTGTGTGTGTATGTGTGTGTGGTTGTGTGTGTATCTGTACTCACAAGTGTGTGTAGAGGTCAAAAGTCACTATCTGTCATCTTCCTTTATTGTTCTCCACTTTTTATTCTCTGTGTACATACAGATAGAGCACTCATATACATAAAAGATAGATAGATAGATAGATAGATAGATAGATAGATAGATAGATAGATAGATGATAGATAGATAGATAGATAGATAGATAGATAGATAGATAGATAGCAACAAAGAGTATGGGGCACTGTACTTTCTCTGAGACTCCAGCAGTCTTAAGTGCCACATGCATTTGTTAGCCTGTAAACATCTCTTGTTTGTAAGTCCTCTTTGATTTAGAAAGTTGTCCAGGATCTTCAATTTTGTGTATTTTTAAAGACATGAAATTATACTTCACAAAGCATACAATTCTATGGTACTTAGCATCTTCACCACATTACCTGGCCATGATCTATGCTCAATTCTAAAACATTTTCTCACCTCAAATGGAAACCTTATACCCACTAAGTGGTCAGTCTACCTTGCTACTCCATCACTAATGTTCCACTTGCCTGGATATTTCAGACAAATATAATCAGAGTATCTGACAGCTTATTTCTTTTTCCTTAGAATCCTGTGTCCTTTGTGTGCTTGAGGGTGTGTGTATGTATGTGTGTATATATGTGTGTGTGTGTGTGTGTGTGTGTGTGTGTGTGTCTGTACTCACAAATGTGTGTGGAGGTCAAAAGTCACTATCTGTCCTCTTCCTTTATTGCTCTCTACTTTCTATTTTCTGGGACAGGCTTTTCCAGTGAGCTGAAGATTACTGATTCCGATAAACTGCCCAGAGAGCTCTGGGATGCTCCTCCCTAAACCCCCAGTGCTGTGTTACAGATAAACTGTACCACGTCCAGTTTTATGCTGGTGCTGGGAATTTGAACTCAGGTCCTTATGTTTGAGCAATGCCCACTTTTACCAAGTGTGTCCTCTTCAGTCCACTATTACTCTTGATGTCTGTCCATACAATGACTAGTATGAAAATACGATTTCTTTTTGTGGTTGATAGGTTATCCTAGGAACTCACTCTTCAGCTCTTGGACATTCATTGTATCTATTTTCTTCTTTTGGCTAAGGGGCCTTATCTACTGGAGGTGGTCTCTTCAGGTTCTGTATCCCCACTTTTGGGCATTTCAGCTAAGGTCACCCACAAAACTTAAAACAGAAGTTCCAGTGACAAAATTTGCCCATATTTTATGTACAAAATGACTGGAGAGTTTTGTTTAGTGAAACTAATGTTGAATAATAATTAAATGTGACAGAATAGAAGTACCATATTTAATGTGCTCACGCCATACCAACTCTCTTATTGTCTATTCTTCTCACTTAAAACCAATAGGGCTGTATAAATGTTCAGCAACTATGTAAATCAACCTACGTATACCCAATTATTATGTTTTGTATGCAATTTGTCTGCATTTTCCCAAATCCTTATGAAAGCTTCAGTCAAAAAAAAAATCAGTGGATCTTAAAAGAAACCCTTTCTTTTTGCTTTTATTAGCTTCAGTTTAATGCAAAGCCTAAAGACTAGAATGTAATAAAATTTATGTTCCTGTGTAATTAAGAGAAAACTGAACAGATTAAACAATGAGTAGCATTGAGATTTTATAACTGTATTTCAGAGTATTTTTTTTAGGATGTGTCTCAGTGGCTGAGCGCTTGCCTAACACACATGAAACCCTGGATTCATCTTCAGTTCTAGAAAAAGGGCACAGAGTCCAGTCTTGTGGTAAATCTTTGAATGAGCTAGTACTGTATTTTACAAATTATATCCTGGAACAGAATTGAATGAAAAGGGAGAACACATGTTTTGCAATATGTAGTTCTGGCAAATGAGAGAAAGACTGAATACAATGTGTTTGATAATATTTTAATAAAATGTATTAAAGCAGGATGTGTTCGACTAAGGTGATAGGACACTTGCTAGGAACATATTTGAAATATTTATGTGTAGTATAAGAAATGAGATAACAAGAACTATTTTATTTCATAACATTTGCTCTAAGCTTCCATGAAGGAAAATTATTTTAAAAAATATTATGGTTCCTAGAATAAACAATGCAAGTATCAAAATTCCCAAAGGAAACAAGTATAAACTCTACCTTGAAGACTTTAAGCCATTTTTAAAAGTTATATGGCCTGCCGGGCAGTGGTGGCACACGCCTTTAATCCCAGCACTTGGGAGGCAGAATCAGGTGGATTTCTGAGTTCGAGGCCAGCCTGCTCTACACTGTGAGTTCCAGGACAGCCCGGGCTACACAGAGAAACCCTGTCTCGAAAACCCAAAAAAAAAAAAAAAAAAAAAAAAGTTATATGTCCATATTAAATAACACATTCTTTGTGGAAGATATCAGTGGTCTGATATTAGAAATAAATACAATTAGACAAAAAGAAGTGATTAAAAATATCAGAGTAAAACCAATAATAATTATTTTGCGTGTTATTTCCATACATTCTTCTAAAAAACGTTTAGGTTGTAAGTAGGCAGTTTGTTGTTATTGATGTTGTTGTTGCTGCTGCTACTGCTTCTCTCCTCCTCTTCCTCCTCTTCTTCCTCCTCCTCCTCCTCCTCCCCTTCCTCTTCCTCCTCGGCTGCTGCTGCTACCACCAAAGCCACCTCATCTTTGTGGTTTCTTGTAACTTCGCATCTCTGATAGAAACCAGAGCTGGCTCAGTTCCACGAGGGAGTATGAGACACTTTGCTTAGGAAGTGACTCCAAAAGTCAACACTGAGACAGAGAGGGTCAGGGTGATGGGGAAGAGCAGATGATGAAACTCATCCAGGAAAGAGGGAGGTGCCAAATATTGGAATTAAAAGAACTTTAATTCTTTCTTGTCAATGACAGTCTTTAGCATGTGGCCTTTGGGCAAATCATTTGGTTTCTCTGAGCTTCAGTTTCTCCAAATGTAATATAGGAATAGTAGAGATATCTACCACTCAGGCCTGCAGGCAAGTATGGATGAGTGTCTGTAAACTGTTCTATGAGGTCCCATTTATTAACTGTTGATCTTACTGCTTGTGCTATTGGTGTTCAGTCCAGGAAGATGTCTCCTGTGCCAATGCGTTCAAGGCTACTTCTTACTTTCTCTTCTATCATGTTTAGTGTATTTGGTTTTATGTTAAAGTCTTTGATCCACTTGGACTTGAGTGTTGTTCAGGGTGATAGATATGGATCTCTTTTCATTTTCTACTTGCAGACATCCAGTAGACCAGCACTGTTTGTTGAAGGTGACTTTTCTTTTTTATTGTATAATTTTGGCTTCTTAAAAATAAATCAGGTGTTCATAAGTGTGTGGATTTATGTCTGGGTCTTCAATTCTATCCCATTGATAAACCTGTCTATTTTGACGCCAATACCAGGCGGTTTTTATTACTGTTACTCTGTAGTACAGTATGAAGTCGGGGATGGTGGTACTTCTGGAAGTTGTTTTATTGTACAAGATTGTTCTAACTGTCCTGGGCTTTAGCTTTTCTATATAAAGTTGAGTATTGTTCTTTCTGTAAAGAATTGTGTGAATTTTGGTGGGGAATGCATTGAATCTGTGAATTGGTAGAATGACCTTTTTTTTTTTCTGTGTTAAATCTACCAATCCATGAGCAAGGGAGATCTTTCCATCTTCTGATATCTTCTTCAATTTCTTTCTATAAAGATTTTAACTTCTTGTCATATAGGTCTTTCATTTGTTTAGTTAGAGTTACCCTAAGATACTTATATTATGTGGGGCTATTGTGAAGAATGTTGTTTGCCTGTTTCCCTTCCCACTCATTTGTTGTTTGTACATAGAAAGACCCAACTATATCCTATAACCAAGCAATATTTCCATTGAAAAATTTGGGACACCAACCCAGCCATAGCACCTACAATTTCTCATGTGAGCATGATGTGCTAGAATAAAGATGGCACAGAAACTGTGGGAGTGTCTAACCAATGACTGGTCCAGCTTGGGACCTATGCCATGAGAGAGAACTCACTCCTGACACTGTGTAAAGGACCAGAAACCAGAGTTTAACTTGCCCAGAGACCTAGGAGAGAACCAAACACAACTGGGGAAAAATCAAGCCAATGAAATAATGTCTAGTGATGTTCTGCTTTACTCATAGATTGGTGGATAACCAAATTGTCATCAGAGAGGCTTATCCAAAAACTGGTGGAAACAGACGGAGAGATCCACAGCCAAAATTAGGCAGATTTCAGGGAATCCTGCTGCAAGCAGGGAGGAAAGATTGTAGGAGTCACAGGGGTCAAGGGCAACACAAAAATCCCACTGAATCAATAGATCTGGACTCACAGTGGATTACTGAGATTGAAGGCTATTGACAATAGCCTTCAATAGCTTCAACATTGACTATATTGACAATAACGACAATAGCTTCCTAGCCTGTATTGACCTAACCTAGGCCCTCTGCATATATGTAATAGTTATATAGCCTTGTAGTTTTGTGGGACTCCTAACAGAAGAAGCAGAGGCTGTTTCTGATGGATTTGCCTGCATCAGACCCTTGTCCTCTTACCAGGTTGCCTCATTCAGTCTTAATATGAGGTGGGGAAGGGCTGTCTAATCTAACTGCAACTTGCTAAACTATTGTGTTTGATATCCCTGGGAGTCCTGTCCTTTTTTGAAGGGAAATGGGAGAGGAATGAATAGGAAAGGAAGGGGGATGGAGGGGGGAGAGGGAGGAAATCGAAACTGTGGTCAGGATGCAATATATGAAAGAATACATTAATTTAGAGAAAGAATTAAAGGAGGAAGAAGGTTTGAAATGACTGTTGGCTGTGGGAGGACAAGAAACAAATTAGACTTGGAAACAGTTCAAGATGCAGGTGGGTGTTCCTGTGCGTCGGCTCACACTCAGTTTCAGGGTCTCTCTTATCACCATTCACTTCCCAGTGGCTCCCCCTCCTTAGATTATGAGTTACTGGAAACTCCCATGTGGCACTGAAATATCTCAGGACACTCAGCTGCCTCTTCTCAGCCTCAGGACAACTGTCTGGCCTGAGAAGACAGACCCATAACCATGATCCTGACCAACCCATACCCAGCTTGGCAGTATTCTGTTTATGAGCTGCCTCCTGTGGTGACCGGTCTGCCAGGCTGCAGGGACATTTTTGTGAGGTATGTAACTTGAGATACGTTTCTACCTCAGGATTACATTGCACAGGCATGATGTGAAATCTCTACTAGCTAAATAGAATCATGCTCCAATACTGAATTATGCTTTTTCCAAAGCCTTTGGATGTAAAATCTGTTACATTTCACTGTGAACCTTTTACCCTCTCTCTTCCAATCCAACCCTCCCTTCCTTCCCTCCTGCATTCGGACTCTCCAATCGGCTCTTTTTCCTGTGTTGTATCTAGAGTCTCTGATGATCTTAGCAGATGTCAGAGTCCTTATAAGTCAGCATATTTTTCTTAGAAAGAATATTCTAGAACTTATTTTCAGAGCATTACTCTAAACACTCATACATTTGGGCTACACCTCATTCAGGGTGAGATCATCACAAAAGAAATGAAAAAAATAATTACCCCCTTAAAATGGTTTGAATATTGCCTACTTCAGAAAGAAAATGAGAACAGTGTCCCTATCAAGGGACTTTTACCAGTTCCTACACAGTAGAGAACATTGAAACCAGTGTTCTCAGTTTGTACCTATTCTAACATCTACTAGTTTGGGAAATTTGGCACAAATCATTTTCCATCTCAACTCTGTTTCCTGACCTGTCAAGTAAGAGTGCTCTTTCTAGGACCACCTTATGGGATTGACTTAAGGGCCAACCCTCAAACTGAGTTGATGGATGGAAAGCATTCAGAATAAAGCCTGTATGTACTCAGCCACTATTGTACTGTGCAGTATGCAACCCACTAAGCATTGAATTATATGGGATTCATTGAGGTCCTGGAAAAACCCAATGACTGATTAACAAATCAATTGAATTGTTATGTGTGGTGCAAAATGTGTGATGTGTAGTAGAACATGAATGTCTATCAAATATTCAATTTACTTAGGTTTTTCTTTTGTATTACATTTATATGTAGTGTGAATGTATGTACACAACACACACATATGCACGTGCACACACACAAACACACACATACACACACACACACACACACACACACACACACTTGTTCACATACTGCATTTGTGTGTAGGTCAGAAGACAACTTGTAGAAGCTGGTTCTCTTCTTCCACAATGTGGGTCCTGAGGCTTAAATCCATCTTATCAGGCTTGGCAGTGAGCATCTCTTTCCACTGCGAAATCCCATGGCTACCCTCTCCTGCCTGCCTCTTTTATTTTAGAGAGAACATCACACATTCTAAGGAGAAGAACTCCTAGATGAAGATAACCATGAGCTTCCGTTTCTCCTAATTCCACCTCCAAAGTGCTAGAATTATAGGTATTAGCCAAAAGGTGTGATTGTATGAGGTACAAGGGACTGTACCAAGGGCCTTGCACATACTAGGCAAGCATGCTACTGACCAATGTACAATCCCAGTGTACTAGGGATGTTTGAAAATCTACCTTGTAATAGACCAGCCAAACACTGATGATAACAACATGAATTACCTGATTAATGGTACTTATGTACTCATATATTTACAGAGTGACATGTTACTCTGTAAATATATATTGCATATGTGTCTCATGTATTAATTATTAAATATAAAGAAACATATAAGAAACTGAATTACTTGGAGATAAAATTCAGAACAAGTGAGTCTTCAAAACCACCTTGGCAATACATCTGATTTTAAGGATGTCAGATAAGTGACATATGGGAAAAGGCATGTTAACAAGAACAAATGGCCTGGGTAAAAGACATGGAAGGACATGGGGGCTAAAGCTGCATGGTGCATGGGAAGTGTACAAACAAGCAACCATTACGTTTGTCAAAGTACAAAGCAGAAGATGAAACAGTGTCATCTGCATCATCCTCATCCAGGTGGCCCCACGAAAGGACCAGTGCAACTGAAAGCAAACAAAAAGCTTCCAGGAGATGGGATGCAGCTGTAATTGGTATTAGATGTGCTACAGGTGGATGATCTAGAATCTCCCTATGAGATAGTCACAGTTTATCTTAAGCACAAGAGGATCTATAATTGAAAGTCAAAACCAGCTAAGGTAATACTTGAGATGATTAAGCAACAACAAACTGAACCTTGGAAGCCAGTGGAGCGTCTATGCTGGACAGTGCAATGCCTGCTGGCTCCTGCCTCCAGTATTAGCAGAACAGTCAACTCCATGAGGACCTTGCCTGGTCTTGTTATGGCTCATGTTGCAATTCTTTGCCAGGCTTTTCTCTCCCTTTCTTCTTAGTCTTTTCCCAACATGATTTTAGTTCTTTTTTGTTAAGAATGGTTGGCCTAGTGAATCAATTTTTTTTTCCTATGGAGAGATACATAGACCAAACATCCCATGGAATCTCTCTCCTAATTCTACAGTCTTATGACTCAATGCTTGCTGCTCATAGACTCCAAATCAGAAAGAATAACCAGCTTAGGGCATGTGTATTTTACATCACATCATCATACATGGTTTCTTTTCTTAAACCTATCAAACTCCATAATGCTATTTTGTCTTTCAGACCTTATGTTGATGTCCATATTACATTGTGGGTTTTGTTTAGAAATCATATTAGTTTACTTAGCCCATTGCCTGGTATATAGCGTAGCCAAGATGAATATTTGAGTTAAAGAAATGTAAAACTAGAACGCAGAGTTTTGCAGGAGGGATAGAGGTAGCATTAATGTCATGAAAAGAATGTGAATCTTACTACCTTTGTATATCTGTCCCCTGTTTGCCCTGGAGACCATTATCCTTTCAGTACGAGCATCTACATCACATACAATAAATCAGCGTAATGCTTATAGAGTATTTGTCTATTGACACAAGACTACTTAACTCATCTTGGTCATAGTTTATCACCTTTCTTCAACCCCTTTCCTCCTGGAACTAATCCTAAGACTAAGATAGGACTTGGAATGAGACTAACCGTAACAGGAAGAGATACTACAGACGGGAAGCTAAAACACAAAAGAGTAATTGTGTTTAGGACCATCTCTATGACCATTAACAATCATTAATCCTCAACTCACCCAGAACTAGTTGCCATATTCCTAAGAGTGACACTGATTTGTTGAAGAAAGGACGATTTTCATGGACTGATCTCCGGAGGTTAATGGTTGGTGATTCTGACCCAGGGCCACATTGAAATTGACTAGAGGATCCAAATCATGAGCTCCAGCACTGTTCTCACAGCTCAGATTCCTGCCCTGTTAAATATTACCTTTAAGCCCAGACACTCACTGAGGTATGCCAAGCAGCTCCATTTACTAATTATGAGATAGCATTCCCTGTAATGAGGCAGGTGCTGCTGGATATCAAGGACGTGTGGAAGAGAGTAGCATGTCTCCCTGTAGCAGCAGCAACATCCCCATTAATCACCCTGCCAGACACAGAGCTCAGTTGCATTCTCCCATAACAAGCAAACACTGCAGAGGCGGTAGAGCCATCCACAGCCAGAGCTAGGTGAACAAAACTCACAGGACTTAGTGTGGCTTGTCATACATTTCATTTTTCCACCCCCACGCCCTACATATATACACAGATGCACACAAACACCCCCATCAAAATGTTTTCATTGTCCTGTAACACTACCCATATTGTTTCTGCTTGACTGACTTGGTCACTACCATAAGACATTTTCTTCTCCATTAATATAGCCAGTGATCACCTATAAAGGAGTAGGAAAATCTCTGCTTCTCTCCTAGTCCTAAATTCTACCACCTCCGCCCCAAATAAATTGTTACAGTCATGAGAAAAATTTTATTAAACAAACAAAAAACGAAAAAGCGCTGTGACAACAGAACCATGTCTAATGTTGGAATTCAGCAAGAAGTCAGCTCTGGTTTCATGAGGCGGCACCGAGAGCTTGGGAACATTCTACTACTAAAACTCATGATGAATGACTTGAGGAAGAAGGGGGTGCTATCTCCGAGGCGCCTTCTCTTTTGGTGTCAGTTTCAGGCGTACATAATAGAGAGTGGCATGCAGGCATGTGGGCATGTAGCAAACTTGCTTGTTGATTGACAAAGATAAGCTACCCCCATGTCATCCTGGCACCAGAGAGCTGCAGACACTGAGTCAGAGGTGATTGAGAGAGGGGAAGCTATCAGCAGAGAATGAGATCATTCTGGTATCTTTCTGCTTAGCCAGAACCCATCATCTCTCCCAGAGCCTAAGTGGGTACAGCCACCTGGAAGTAAGATTCCCAAACCAGTGGGTTGGTGCTCGCTCACCACTTGCTACGTCTCAAGGATGATGTGAATAACTTCTGCATATTCTTCCTTTGGGGTCAGGCATGATTCATATATTGCTCAGTTGCCGTTATCAGTTGCTGTCTCAGTGTGTGTGTGTGTGTGTGTGTGTGTGTGTGTGTGTGTGTGTGTGTGGTGTGTATGTGCACACGAGCACACTTCCATGTGCATGTGTGCATTCATGTGTGTTACTTTTTAAACTTATTAAAGTTGCACACATGACAAACTAACCATGAACAGTTCAGTCTGTGTTTCCTAAAAGTATACCACAGCATAATCATCAAAATCTGGAAACCCAATACTACATTACTATCATTTTATCGCATCAACTCTCTGCCCCAATTCCAATACCAGATATGTTACAGCTTGTATGTAGTCATCCTGTATCTTTGATATCTTTTCATTTGAACCTTCCCTAAATTTCTCTTAAGTATTTTATGCCCCCCATTATTGTCTTGTAAGACAGGGTCTTGTTGTGTAGCTTGAGGTAGCCTCTGACTCATTAATATAGCCCAGTCTAGCCTCAGGCACACAGTCCTGCCTCAGCCACGTAAGTTATGAGGTTACAGGTGTGCACTACCACACCCAGCTCATGAGTCTACCATCTTAAGGAATACAAGTTAAATATTTTTAGAGATTTGTGTCCCTTGATTTGAGTTCATCTGTTATGTATACGTGATAAAGTTATGCTTAGTTAGCAAATAAGTAGTATTTGATAAAAAGAAGTTCACAGGAGACTCACCAGCTACTTTGACTCCTACTACCCCACAGGAAACACGTCTTAGCACACAAGCAAGCAGAATATCCTGGGCAGGTAAGTCTTAAGTAATAGGGCTTATCAGATGAATCCTTACATACAGAGCAAGTTTACAGCAGGCTAAAGGCTTTCCTGAACTGCTGTGCCTAGGGACAAAAGCAAATGTCAAGTGGACCAAAGTAATTCTAGGTGACTGGATTCCAAACAGGTCCCAGAAATGTTTAAAGAAATAATAAAGAAGACAACAGCAACTGAATATACAAAATTCAGGTTGTTTATATCTAAGTAGAAGTTAACCAGTCTCCAGAAAACAAAACAAAAAAACCAAAACAAAACAAAGCCTAAAACTGGAAAATAGGATCCAAAACTAGAAAAACCATAAAAAAAAAAAAAAAGAATGATATAAATGTTTGGATTGGGCTTAATGGTAAAATAAAAATGAGAGACAGGAAAGGTTGTAGTTTTTACATGAAATTATAACTGCAAATTAGACATCACAAAGGAAATTATCATTGAATTATATAATAACATATCCACGAGAATACAAATAAGTGGGCTGCAGTGATGAGCGGAACACTACTGTTCTGAGGGCCACCATCACACACTGAATGATAGGCATAGACTTAGAGCCCTTGAAGGAGTTAGAAGTGAATAAGAAGTAGATCTGAGAAAGTGCTGACAGAAATTTATGAAACTGAAGAAAAACCACAAATGTACAGATTCAGAACAGTCAATGAGTCCCCGAGAAAACACAATCCTCAACAAGGTGTATCATAGTCAAAAATTTAAAATCAAAGTCTTTAATTCAACTGAAGATGGAAGGACAACCCATTAGATATAACTCATGTCATGAGAACAAAAATGTCTTTTTAAGAATAACTATGAGCCTTCTAGACTCAGAGAAAACTTTCCAAGTTCAAAGACAAAAATAAAGATATTTTCGACATAAATGAGCTGAATTGATTCACCTAAAAAACTGGATTCTTTAGGCGTGGGTGAGAGACACCAGATGGATATTTGATTCTTCATAAAGGCACAACTACTCAGGAAATAGTAAAATTTGTTAATAACCATAAAGCACATTTTTCTTGGTTTAGTCTCCTAAAGAGATGAATATTTAAAGCAGCAATATCAATTAATATAGCTGAAGGTCATGATGTTGGTAAAATATAATTATTGAAAAAATAGCTCTAAGAAACGGACTTGATAATATTCTCCACATGTGCCTTCCCTCTCACACAAGTAATAAATAATGAGAATACAGATTTTAAAAAAGAATAAGAATTGAGACATATCAGCATAGCCTATGAATGTTAAAATTTGAATAAGGAAAGATTCTAAACAATTAAAAATAAGTAATAACTCGATGAATTTGACAGATTACTTAAAAAAAAATACAGTACCAAAGCTCAGTGGAAAAGATACAGGTGTTCTGAACAGCCTTGTCTCTATTATAGAAACTGAATTCATACTTTTTACATGCACAGAAGGGAATCATAAATGTGAACAGCTTCACTAGAAAATTCTGCAAACAATTTGAAAATGAAATAATGCAGATTCCATATAAACATTGGAGAAAATACAGCATAGACTCCTGCTCAAGCTACTAAGGTGAGTAATGAGATTCCCAAGAGATTCACAGAACAATATCTTTTATGAGCAGAGATTTTAAAAATGATTTTTAAAAAATTACCCATAAATACCTATTGTGAATCCTATGTCCTGCTCTTCTTTCTGGGTAGAGAAAGCCTGTGCTCTACAAAGCCCTTCTCTTGTCAATATTGCACTTGTAATTAACTCTGGCTTCTTTTCATCTCCCCGTGTTTTTCATTGCAGAAAGTCAGGCTTGATAGTGCTATGCCATGGCTGTGCATCACCTCTCGATGTCCATTGTCCTAACCCAAGTCTTACCCTTCTATAGGCGACAACCATTGTAAAGTTTCTCCTCAAGACTAGTCAAGATAGCAGAGCCTAGAGCTAGAAGAAAGTCCATTTCCCTACATGTGGGTGAGGTGGGCATAACAGAAAGGAGAAACCAGATACATAAATAGAAGAAATTTATTAGTTACAGATCCTAGGGGTTCAGAGTGCAATCAAGAGGCCCACAAGAGACTGGGGGATTCTAGAGAGCTCAACTAGTGGTTGGGAAGCAGCAGAAAGGACTACATCACAGGAATATCTTTCATTAAGACCTATCAGAACTGTCCATAAAAGGTTTTCTATAGGAAAAGTAAATAAATCTTTCCAAATTAAAAAATAACTAAATAAAAAGGACATTTTCATCAGGTTTAGCTATAGAAAGTTAGACATATCATGTAAAATAAATGAACAGCACTTTTTGGGCAAGCACTAAGTTTAAAAAAATCTGGGCAAAAGAAACAAAAGGTACATGGTAATGAATTTTAATGTTTGTTAGAAGTGGACTAAACTGCAGGCTGGTATTGAGTTTCCTAGTAAACCCACCACAGTCATCTTTGAGAGACTAATGACTGGTTTAGAGTTGAGCTCATTGTGGTAGGTGGCTCACACAAGAGGTTATTTTATATAAAGCCAGAGAAATTTGTATTTAATCTCTATAGTTACTTTTAGTTGAGTGAGAGGCACTGGTAAACCCTATGGAAGTGCAATCATCAGAGGCTGAAGAGCTTGGTCTCCACCTCAAGTCATTGGGGACAATGACCAGAATAATCACCCACAATTGCTGTTTCTCTTTTTCCTTTCCTTCTATTTTTTGCTTTAAATATAGGATAGCACACTCAGAGTTAAATATGTATATTTTCAATCCATGGAGATACAATGCCACTGCACAGAACATAAAGACAATATTAAATAGTCTTTGGGGAGTGTATAGCCCAAACTCTACACTTTTATGATGGCCAGTATGCTTCTTTTGCCTCTCTTGGGGGACAGCTGTCCATAAGATAGGAGAAGTTCATCATGACGCAAGATCACCACATCAAGGACTCTCCAGCAAAGCATTACACCCATTTGCAACTGCCTCAGGGAAACAAGAACAAGACATATCATCACATGCAAATTCCAAATCCCACAGGGTCTGATTTGGGACATGGTGCCTCATTTGCCTTCCCTTTGAAACAGATGCAATAGGAGATAAGTCAGTGATGATTAATTTGGGTTAGATAAAAAGAGTATGTTCTCAATTTATTCATTTTTTCCCAAAGCTTAGACCTCTAAAAAAATCAGCTAACTTTCTCAAAGTTCTATTATTCTTAAATTTTAAAGCCTTCCTTCTTTAGAGGACAATCTAATCCATGTGTTTCTTGTTGATGTCCCCCTTTCCTAGGGTCTGTGAGGATTTGTTTTTTGTTTTTTGTTTTTTCTTAAGAAGCATTCCTCTGCGCTTCCAAGCAAAGTTCCTTTTTCTCTTTTTAAAACCTGGAAGTCATTCCTCACCAGATATAAATTAACTCATGTACCAAAAGTTTGAATTCAGGTGGAAACGTCACATCTAAAACTGAAACATTTTGAACTTGGCACAGCCTTCTCCATATTTGGCCCATAGAGACATTGGCTAAGAATACATTTCTTGATTAGAGAAGTTTTGAGTTCTAAATAAAATTAAGAAAATATTGGACAAGTGCAACTAATGACAAAGCCTTTACTCCCGTGGCAAAGGAAGGGACTCAAAAAATCCTTAAGTCTTGCATTAGCCATGGGCAATACTGAAAAGGTTCATGACCACTTGATTTGTCCCCAAAGGATCAAATACTAAAATCTCAGAGAGTTCAACTAAACCCTTTATCAAATGCTCATGATCAAATAAGTTACAGAAAATAGGGCTAGCAGAAGTACAAATCCATCAGATGCTACACGTACTCTTTTGCAATACTGAAATTCTACCTCGATGGTATCATTCTGTTTAGTTTTCTGGAAATTCAGTGTTGAGCTCTACAATAGATGTATAAAGGAAAATTTACTCTTTTGCTTTTATTATTGCAGTTTCAATCAAAATATAGATTTTTCAGGACTGTACCTTCTAGACGACTTGGCTGTGATGGTAATTGTCATCTACTCTTCCCACAAACAAGACATGCTTGCTGTGCCCAGAGAATGTAAGAGCTGAAAGGCACTGAGTCAAGCTAAATCCATATGGGGGCTGCTATGGGGGCTGCTTTTATTTCCCATCTTAAAAACAGCCCTGAGTTTTCCACTGCCATTTCCAAAGGTAAGGCCTTGATCAGACCTGACAAGGATCGAAGCTAAATCTGGAGGTATAAAACTGGGCACAGCATTTGTACTTTAAGAATGCATCATTTAGAGCCTCCTCCTGAGACACTATGCCAGTCAGCCATTCTCCATAGGGGCTATTAAAACACCAGCATCCCACATCAAACACCATCCTTCCCTTAGCTTCTACACGTGTGTCACCCCCTTCCCCAGCACCAACTGGATATAACACCATCCATAGTTTTCCCCTCTAATTAGTTCTATAGTTAGAGCTTGCCTTTGAAGGCCTAGCTCTTCCAATAAAACATGAAGTCCTTGGATTCTTCAAATGTATTATTTATCAAAAACAGTTCTGGCGGCTGGCATTTTAAAGGGTTTCTTTTTTGGTATTTGTTTGTAAGAGTGATTTGGTAAGTATAAACTCTGTCATGAGTCCATACCCAACACTGACCAGTAGCAGGTCAATTATAAAATGGCTATACATTTTAGTTTCCTCTTTTCTAATATGACAACCGTTTTTCTGTGAAAGGCTAGACAGTAAATATGTCAAGTACTGCAAGCTTCATGTGTCATCTGTTACATATTCTTCTCTGTTTTCCTTTGCAAACATGGACAGAGTAAAAATCATTCTTAGCCTGCAGTACAGAAGCAAACCAAGAGCCAGAGTCTACACAGGTTCATAGACTCATACCCAGGACCTAAGATCACATTGTACTACAGAACATTCTGTGGCAATGGCAATTTCTTCTGGGATACTTAGATTAGCAGCCACTAGCCATCTGATACCATGGAGCACATGAACTATGGCTAGCATGACTGGGAAACTACATCTTTAGTTTGATTTCTTTTTAGTTCATTTTAATCAGAATAGTTATATGAAGGCATTAGCTTATCAATATGATCAGAGTCTTTAGAGATTATTCACACTACCCACCCCTTGGAACTAGTATGACTAGATGTTTTTCTAACCAATCACCCAACAATTAAGAAATGAAATATGATACAAAAGACAGAAAGTTCCCAAGTTGGTTAAATACACAAAACAAGAATGCATTTGTGCACAAACGGAACAAAGAAAAAATTTCCAAAGCAGATGAGAGCATATGATCACTTCAGCTGATGAGCTCATAAAGTCAAGGTCATTCTGTGCCATCTATAAAATTAGTACATAACATGATAAATTGGAAAACAGTGATTTCATTTTACCTGCTGAGAAATCCATGCCTACATTCCTTCAAAGGTTTCACCTCATCATCATTCTTAAGAATGGGCTGCCATTTAAAAATCACAAAAGCCTCTTCATTCAGGAATCGATAGGTTCAAGTGGCCAACAAGAAGCTTCCATTTGCACCTAGTGAAAGACATCTGCTATGACATCAGTAAGATTAAAGACAATTCCAGGGGCAAGAGAAACTTCCAGCTAGGCTTGGGAGACATGGATGGATTGCGAGAACCCAGTGAATGAAATGGTGTGTCTCCCTGCTCCAGGAACCACAGCAGAGGAACATTAGAACAAGCGAGCTGGAAGAATAAGATAGAGGGTGTGTTGAATAAATGGATTTTGAAATTGAAGCCTTGGAACTGAATCAATTACTCTCGATAGCAAGAACTGAGATAAAACTTGGGGGCTGTGGAGGATAAAATGGTCATCAGATGTCAGGAAGGAAGAAATGGCTGAGGCAATGAGATGGGTAGCTGATGTGGGAGCTGAGGTCATTCACAATGAGGAAAGAATTGTAGATAGGAGCCAAAGTTTTCAGGGAACTGGGGACAGGAGTGGGATGACAAGATCTGTGTTTAAAAATAATACAGGGACAGTAAGGAGCAGCAGATAGCAAGGGCAGATAGTATAGCCCTCTCCACATCTACCTTCTTTTACATGAGCCTTTCCACTCCCGCCTTCATTTACATGAATAGCAACTGGTGTCAAACTGGGCATATAGCTCTTGTGGGGCGAGTGCTTGCCTAGCACATGCAAAGCTTTTGACTTGGTTGTTGACCATCCCACAACCCATCTCTTTCTAGAATGGGACCCTGCATATTCAGTGCCCAAACAAGACAGGAAGAGTTAGAACTTCCAGTTTTAGCCCAGTCTATAACAGGCATTGATGAGTTGGGGCCAGCCTCCCTCTCTACTTAGAAGAGATTTTGGTAAAGAGTTGTAAGAGTGAGAGATTACAAAACAGAGACTGGAAGACAGACTGAAAAATAACTTATTTCAACAAAATGACTTACAAAATTGTAACACTGGTAAATCCAAAGTCTGCAGAGAAGGCCAGGAAGCTGGAGACCAACGGGAGAGCAGATGTTGTAGCCAGAGACTGGCCCCACTCTCCCTGAAGAGTTCTGTTTTTCTTGAAGGCTATCAACTGATTACTCAAGCCTCATACATATTATGAACATTAATATGCTTTACTTGAAGTCTAGTGAATTATCCATATATTATGGTACACACCTATAATTCTAACATTTAGGAGGCTAAGGCAGGAGGACTGTTGTAGGCCAGCCTGAGCTGTATAGTGGCAACAGGCAAGCATGGGCTATGACATATACAGCAAGCCTGTCTTAAAAACACATATACAAAAGCTATCTTAGTAAGGGTTTACTGCTATGAATAGACACCACAACTGTAGTGACTATTCCTGGTTGTCAACTTGACTATGTCTGAAATGAACTACAATCCAGAATTAGAAGGCTCACCTGTGGCTCTAATCTGGAGGCTGAGAGATACAAATTTCTGACCTGAATCTTGGTATGGATACCTTGAGGAATAGTGGCTATGAATCCCATAGGATTAACATAGAAAACTCTATGAGTTCAAGATCATCTGGGATTAAGGGTGTGGTGGCATAGTGGCTATGAATCCTAGAAGATTAAGACTGGAAGATCTTAAGACTGGTGGCACCCACCTTTAACCTGGGCCACACTTTTTGCTGGAGACCTATATAAGGACATTGGAAGAAGGAAGGCTCTCTCTGCTTCGCCTGCTTGCCTTGTGGGACTGAGCAATTGCTGGATCCTTGGACTTCCATTCACAGCTGCTGCCGCGACTGTTGTTGGGAGTTGATTGTTGGGAGTTGGATTACAAATTGTAAGTCATCAATAAATCCCTTTACTACATAGAGACTACCATAAATTCTGTGACTCTAGAGAATCCTGACTAAGACATATTGGTACCCGGAGTGGTTCTAGAGGAGCAGAAGTATAAGGATGAATCTTTTAAAATTCTGGAGGTGGCTTGAGGATCCATCAGCTCCATCAACTACTGAAACCTCTCCAAATTCTCTCCCTCCTGGGTGCTCAGAGAACACTGGAGACTCGTGGTCACAACTATATTCCAAGCTCAAAGAAGCTAATGCCCTTGATTATCCTGATGAATTAGGGGATTCGGTGTACAAAGCGTTCCACAAGATGGGGAAGAAATCGGAAAATGATTTTCTTGGTTGGTTGCTCTTAGCATCTCGAGAAAAAATGATGAAGGAAAAT
>JADRCD010066521.1:0-11046 GCA_019843815.1 Montemys delectorum | reverse complement strand
TGTGTTAAGTATTTTAAGATGGCTAACAAAGGAAATCTTCAAGAGAAAGCAACATATTTCAATAAACTTGAACAAGTGAGGGAGCAAGTCATAGGCTGTCTGGGACCAGAGTTCTCTAGGCACTGAACAGCAAGCCTCCGGAGGCGTTGTCTGTTGCTGAGTTCAAGGATAAGGAAAGAAGTTTGTGTGGCCGGAGTGAAATTGAGGAGAGAGTAGTGAATATGGCTTTACACCTTCGCGTAGGGGCTGGATAGTATATGGTATACTGAACTATTGCAATATCTCTTAATATGGAAGGCCTTTGATGTATTTTGACAGAAGGGAATGTAATGAAAATACATGTTTAACAACACCACTCTGGCTATTATGCTGGGAGACAATTGTGTTGTATGAAAGCAATGATTTATAGTTGGGATAGTAATTAGGTATTAAGACAGAATTTCCATTTAGTGAGCTGGGGAATATTGTAGGACATTGACGTGTTGGTAGGATTAGGACATTCATGCATTTGAATGTCCAAGTTCTGTCAAGCAGGCAGGCAGCTGTAATTTATATGCTACAGAGTTTCAAAGGTGGGCAGAGCAGAGGTACATTGTTACATGTTCTCTCTTCATTCAAAACAATGTATTCCTCTCTACTGCACATAATCAGTGTTTCTATTGTATTCACTTTTTCTTTTGGCATAACAATGAACCAAAGTTCTCATAAATTTCCCCCTCCCCTTTTTTTTTTTGATGTGTCCTGAGCCTTGGAGTGTGTGATATAGATATTCTATCACTTATTCTCAGGAGTTTGACTAGTAGTCACTGCCATCCCCTGTCCCCAGAAAAATCAAACACAATAAAGACCCCTGCCAGCACCCGTCACCAAAGACTGTGCCTAATGCAGGGAGCAGCACTAATGCATGATCTTTTCTGGGAAGGCAGAGTCACTGTATGTCTGTTTGCCAGACAACTAGAGCTTAGTACCTTCCCGACTACAGTTTGGCCAGGCATGTATCTCTGTCTCCCAAACAGCGATGCCCTCCTTGCACTATTAATAGCACGCAGAGTACACAGCTGGTCCACTGTTGATACCTTTCTTCTCCCTGGAGGAGTCCACATAAGCATCTTTAGTCCCCATGAGCATTAGTTTGTAGGAAGAGAGCTTTAAGCTCAGTTCCACATTGATTTCTGTGTCTGCTAACCAAAGTGGTGTCTTCAGCGACAGGGAAGTACCCATTGCTCTGACACACAATCAAGAGAAGTGGCAACTATATTTACCCTGGTGGGAGTGGGGGTGTGCTGACCTTCTGGGGAGCGCTTTGGCACACAACTCATAGACAGTTATTTTTATTTAAAAAAAAAATCCATGATGCCTGGGCACAGCATTATTCACCATGCAGAGTATCTCTCTGTTCTAACTCATTTTTAAAATTATACATTTTAGTTAGCATATAAAGGATAGGTGTCTGTATAGCTTTCTAATGCATCTTTAGTTTTGGTTAATTGTTCCTTCAGCCCACAGCTATCTCCCTGCCGTCTCTGTTTAAGCCTTTTTATATCTTGTCTTTCCCTCCTATCCAGACTTCTGTATGACATGTGACTTGTTTCCCATCCCCATAAAGATGCCATCCATGTCACATCTCTTTCCTTTATTCTTGGTTTATACTGATATCCTAACCAAACACAGAAATATGAAATTCAAACCTAGGGCAGATACATGAGAGAGACTAGGATATCTTTCTTTCTGTGCCGGGTTAATCAGTACATTTTCTCAGCTCCATACTTTTGTGTGTGTGCGTGTGATGGATAGAATTATACTGTCTCTATGGATCACATTTTCACTATTTGTCAGGTGATGGACATCTAGGCTGGTTCCATTCCCTAGCTACTGTACAGAGTAATGTAATAGGACATAGAGTCCTGCCATAGGGGCCAGGGACTGCAGAGCTGGATTTCCAGTATACAAATAAGGCAGCTTTATATTTTGGTTTTGGAGAAACATGTAGGCTGGTTTCCATAGGACTGTTGTAGTTCACATTCTCACCAACAGTGTATTAGGATACCCCCTTTCCAAAGTCTCACCAGCATTTGTTCTGTTGGATTTTTTTTTGACAGGAGTGAGATGGAGTGAGTGACAGGAGTGAGTTAAAAATCATTTAACTTTATGTTTATCTGATGGCTAATGATGTTGAACATCTTTAAGTTTTTAATTGACTATTATACTGCTTCTTATGAAAACAGTTCAGTTCCATAGTGCGCCCCCTTTATTGGGTTATCAGGAATCTAGGGCCTTGCTAGCCCTGTGCTTTGCTCCTTAAGTAGATACCTAGCACTGATACTTTTGTCTTTCTATCTACAAAGTCTGACAAAATGAACAGAAGTGTAGAACCAGGTAGTAGATTTAATTATGGAGAGGTGGCATTAAATTTGGGGCAATATGTTAGCTGAGACTAGTTTCAAATTGATGTAAACCTGTTAAAATTGACTAGATGTCATATATAAGCCATAGAGAAAGTCTTTTGAGAACTTTCTTCCTGGCTGGTGTATCAAGATTGAAAGAATGGCTGGAGTTGGAAAGAGTACCTGTTTAAGAGTATTTTCCTTTATTCAGGTGGACTATGTGTTGAATCCATAGAATAAAATAAGGTATGGTTTAAGGTCTTAGACAGGGATTGTAATAACTGCCATTTAAATGAGATTATGCCTGCCTTCATATATTTTTCCTAGTAGAAACAGAAGGGCATTTGAGAACTTGCCAGTGTAATTAAAAGTGCCACATGACAAGCACTAAGGATTTTGAAATTCTTAATAATTAACATGAAAATTATTAGTTTGTGTCAAGAACTGCAGAGTACTTCTCCGACTCCAGCTGATTGTGTGTTGTGGGAAGGGTAGGGGGAAGAGATTGCACTTGGTGATCCAGAGTGCGATATATTATAAACCTCTTCTCTAGGGATGTTGATAAAAGTTTGAGCTGGGTCTGTGTCTGTGGTGAGCTGAGTAGCTTTGCTCTTTCTTTATCAGCTTTGATTGCCTGAAGAATATGGTGATCACTCTGTGTGAAGGGCTGCAACTGTGTCCCATAGAGCAAACCCAACCCATCATTGTTTCTATAAATAAAGCTTTGTTGGGGGACCCAACCATATGCATTCGTTTCTTTTCTCTACTTGCAAGTGCCACATACTATAGAACCGAAAATGTCTGATTTTCTGACCCTTAACACATGTTGGTGAACACTTTGTCTTTTATGTTGTTTACATAGCATCAATGTTAATAATATACTATCTGACTGAAAATTGGTAACAATAGCTGTCATAATTTTTGAGTATTTACTAAGGGCCATCATTTTTCTTTCACTTTGTATGCAATAATTTATTTAATATCAACCAAGGTGTGACCAGATAGCTTCAGTTATTTTCACAAATGAAGAAACTAAGGTATAAGGTGAATTAAGAACTTTCAGGGGGAAATTGCATGGGGCTTCAACCCTAGACAAAGAGCTACAAAGAGCTACAAGTAATTAAGGATCCCTAGAATGCAGGAAATGGTCTTCCCAGTTACTAAGTGGTCAGTCCTGATATCATATATGTACAAGTAACATTGTATAGACATATATGCATGTATGAGTAGTGCCAAGAATCATTCATGAACCCCACAGGACCACCAAGGAGCCAATTCCGATGTCATTCATCACATTAGGATCTGTTTATTAAAAATTCAAGTTTGGGCTTGCTCAACATGGCCATGCAGGATAGTTTGGTGAAGCAGCCCCAAACTCTCATTTGGACAAGGTTTTATAGGAAATGTGGTGTCCATCCTGCAAACATCTAACTGAATGGCTGTTATAAGCCAACAAACAGGTGGGTGCTTTTGAAGCAAGACCATGAACAATACAAACGGTCTGAAAGTACATCTGAAACAGTCAGAGTAATCTTTGATTAACTGTTACTAAGAAGTAGCTAGGGAGTAAATTTGGGGTATGGGCCAAGGACAAGCCTTAGGGTCCTTCCTGGTACTTGGGTGCAGCTTGGGTTCAGCGGCAGGTCAAGTTCTCAGGCTATTTTTCTTTTAAGATGGAGGCTAGTCTCAAGATGGAACAGGTTTGGTCTCTCATATGTATATGATGCACATCTATGTATGTATCAACAAAGAAATTAGAGACCATTAATTTGAGAGGGAGTGAGCAAGGGCAGATATTTCAGGAGGATTGGAGGGAGACAACGGTAGGTGAAAAATGTTGTATTATATCATATTTTTAGTTTCAAAAAGGAAAGACCTTGCTAAAAATTTTATAAAAAGTAATGGATCCGGGTATTTTTGACTATACCTTTAATTTTAATGGGACATTATTATTGGGTACATAGGAAAATGTATGTCATGAATACAAATCTGGCTGCACTCAGAAAGAAGTGTAATTCATACATATTTGTGTTCAAATAAAGTTCTATATTGTGAATTTAAGATGCTGATGATTCTAAATGAACATTAGAGTTGAATAGCCGATGAAGTCCAAATATGCCTTAATAGAAAATTCTCCCATGGCTTCACTTTTTGTTCAGCCCTAGAAAGCAGATTCCATATAAAGTAATTAAATAGGAAATGATACTTCAAGAGGGGCTTGCCATTATTTCTGCTGACAGTGTTTCTACTGACAGCTTTTAGGAGTTTATCTGTTAAGTATGTGGTGCAAGTAATTGAAAAGATTAGTAGCTAAAGACCCAGAGCCAGAGTATAGTCCCAGTTTTATACATAGTGTGGATTAGATCTGTTCTTTGGCCTTTGTGTTGGTAGATTTTGTTTTGTTTATGTTCTGAAAAGCAAAGCCCATAACTTATGAAAAACATTAGGGCTTTCTACAGCTAAAACTGTTACAATCGTAGAAGTATTTTACACTATAAATTCAAAGAAATAAACTAAGTGATTACATCGGAGAAATAGCTTCTTAAGTTCAAAGTTGAAGAGACATGTCCCTGCTGTGCACACAAACACATATACACATACAGAGAGATATTCACGTGATATTCCTTTAAGATCAGTGTGGCCCACTCTTTATTTGAGATTTATTAGATCCTGTAGTTATATTTAATTTATAGCTAATTAAATACCTGCCGTGAGCTTTTCTCTCTTGTCTTTTTTGTCTTGTGTGAGGAATAGATAATTGTTCCCCCTTGAATTTGAACGGGAAGGAAGTCTTGACAATTCCTTGACCTCTGTGACCTTGCAGCTTGTCTCCTGCTTTCTTTAGCAAAATGTGTTTCATTGCTCAATTTGTCTGCTGGTGTAAAGCAAACAGGATACCTGAAATCGTGTGTCTGTCTCCCACTGTTGCCTGGGCTATTGATGTCAGACAAAATGGTACTTTAATTGTTTTGACATTTTGATCTGAACAGTACAGATACAAAAGGTGATTCATCTTGCATAGTAGCCTACTATTTTCAACTCAGCATGATTTTCCCCTAGCAACTTGCTTATAAATGTTGTATCACCTTTAAAAAGTTTTTTAATCATCCTGGGATTTTTTTCTCAGATTTAATTACAGGTATGATTCAATAACAATCAATAGATGTTTTAGATTTTTCATCTGAAAAATATCTAAGAGGCACTGTGAATCTTTTAAAAATAGATAATAAAAAAACCTTACTCGGTTAGGGGTGGGACCCAGTATTTCCCTCTTCCCTCTCAGTGCTGGGACCCTGTGTGGCCCGAGTCTGTGCAGTCCCTGTGCGTGGGGCCATGGTCTCTGTGGATTCATCTGTGCACCTGTCCTTTTGTATCTGGAAGATCCTCTTTTCTTGGGTCATCCATCACCTCTGTCTCTTCCAAGCTTTCTGCCTCTTTTTTCTGAGTAGATCAATTCTTGGGCTCTAAGAGGAGAGGCTTGATGAAGGCATCCCATTCCAGACTAAATGCTCACATGTCACTTACTTCCTGCATATTGGCCACCGCTGGTCTCTGTTAATTCCTGTCTACTGCAAATTAAAAATAATGATGTCGAAATTCAAGTAACTCATCGTTATCAATTCTTCTCTTGAATGTTGAAAGTTACTCGGTTTCATTATTGACTGGTATATGTGTGATAAAACTAGCTGTTCTTCTCTTTTTTTTCAATGCCAAATACAAAATTTAATTGTGTAACTTTTGTATCCTTATCAAGGTTTCAATGTTAAATCAAACCAAAAAAATACACAATAAACTCTTGATGTGTTTGTATTATAATAGACTTTTTTTTACATGCTTCTACTTTGAACTCCTCTAAGCTTTTTTTTTCGTGACAAAAAGTCCCTCATATTGTGAACAAAAGAACAATACAACATGTAAATTAGTATTTGATTAAAATGGCCCTGCTATTGTACTTTTTGACGTTTTTTCAGTCTCATTCACCTTCCTTTTGTATTACATACATAGGTTGTGGAAGCATTTTTCAAAATCCAGACCTTGTCTGAGTGTTCACCCTTCACTTTAATAGATAAACAATAGCGCGAACCCTTTAAAGCAGCGTTCACAAATGCAGGATTAAGGTTATCCAAGGGAAAGGCAGGAGGACTTCAACGCATTCCTCGGAGCATTTGGAGCCTCTTCTGGGACATCTGCCTTTTGTCTTCCACCTTATCTCTCTCTTGTGCATGTATTCTGTCTATGATTTTTATTTTAGAATTGTAAACCATTTATGAACTGAGGTTAATAAAAGCACATTACTTAACTACTGTAAAGAATAGTGTTATGATTTCAGACAGTATTTGCAAAACTATCTAACATATGTGTCTGTGGAATTGGTCAGATGTGTGTTTAAACCCTGGGTTCCCATCTCCCTGTTCTTTTTGGTGCCAGATGGTTTGATTCACCTATATTTTACTGTCTACAATGAGAATTACAGCTTCTCTTTTCAATGTTGTTTTTAAGTGAAACTTGGTTTTGATATGTGCAAGGAATTCAGCCCAAACAATTAAGACAAATGTCCTCTGTCCCTGTTCTCTTCACTCTTTACTGTCATTGAGAGAAGCTTAGCAAGATCATATGTGGGTTATCGGCCAACTGATTTTTCTCTATTCTTTCCTAAGCTCAAAGGAATGTAAGGGGTTCAGTAAGGAAGTACTGTTAAGGTTTTGTTCAAGTATATGTAAGTATTTCATTGTGTATGAAAGATGTGAGACTTTACATGTTTGATACGTAACCACATAATACTGTCACATATCTGTAGTATGATAATTTTCGGTGGCTGCTCACTGCTTTGTGAGTGAATCCATATTTTGTCACCCACCCATCAAGGCTGATTGTAATGTGGCCTGAATTAGAGACTCCTACTCAATTTCTTTCCAAAATCTAACTGCACTTTTAAAAAACTAATTTTAAGTTTCATTGAAAATAGGGGGAGGGTGGGGTGGCAGGCATGGGGAGGGGGGAGGCAAAAGGGGTTTGTTCTTGTTGTTTTTGTTTGTTTGTTTGTTTTTTGGAGGGGAACCTGGGAAAGGAAAAATTTACATGTAAATAAAGAAAATATCTAATTAAAAAAAAAGAAAATAACCCTAAAAAAAAAAAAGAAAATAGATTTTTTTCATATGATATATCCTGATGACTCTTTCCCCCTCCCCAGCTCCTTCCAGATTTTCCTAAATTCACATCTTTTCTTTTTTCTTTCATTAGAAAAGAAATAGGCACTAAAATCTAGGGCAAAACAAATAGAAAAAAACAAGTCAAAACTACTTTTGATACATTCCAAAATTCCAACTCCCCCCAAATTGTTTTTATATGTTGCCATACAACTCCTCACTGCCTTTCCCTCTTTAAATGACAAACACACATATTTTCCTGTTTGTTTAAGTTCCTCCTTCCTCCGATATGGTAGCAGTTCATCTAAAGTCCCTCTGCTGTGCTTACGTTCATCTTTCCCTATGTCTGACTCCTTTGCTTGGACAGTTTTCAGTGTATTCTCTCCCAATACCCTGCCTCTTGTTTCAT
Source organism: Montemys delectorum (assembly GCA_019843815.1). NCBI lineage: Eukaryota > Metazoa > Chordata > Mammalia > Rodentia > Muridae > Montemys > Montemys delectorum. The sequence continues at coordinate 3,106 of JADRCD010066521.1, read as the reverse complement.
TTGCTATGTGGCATAATGTTGTTTAATCTTTGCCTATTTATTCATCTCATATGTAAAGAGATATATATATATATATATATATATATATTATGTATAGATAAAGATGTAGATATAGATAGAGATGATATAGATAGATATAGAAATAGATGATGTAGGTATAGATATAGATAATAAGTCTATACAATATAGATATTGATTATAGATATAGATATAGATGATATAGCTAAAGAGATAGATATATAGAAAGTGAGGATTTTTTTTCACTTAGAATAGCTGTTTTGGTCTGTGCTTTGATTACTAACAAGCTTACAAGGTAAGAATTGGTAGTCTTGAGATTCGTTTCAGCAGCTTTCCACATCTGTTTATTACCAGGCTCACAAGGGCCAGTCCTAGCTGAAAGCTGTTAGCAGTTGCTGGCTGCTAGAGCCGAGGAGTCCGTTTTCTTCAGGGGTGTGGCCTCTCCTAGGTTGTCTGTTATCTAGTGGATGGGCCTACACCCATGCACATACCGGCCTAAGCAGACTCAGTCCTTATAGGAAAGAAGGGAAGAGACTTGGAAGTGGGGAGGGTTCCATGGGGACGGCTCTGGGAGAACTTGAAAGTGGGAGCAGAGGCAGACATGCTAAGGATACTTTGTATGAAATTCTCAACAAATAGATAATAAAGTTTTAGAGCTTGTTTAAAGAAGCTTTGTTATAGTAATGATATTTTTATTAGAATGTAGAAACATTATTATTATTATTATTATTTCACATTAATGCCATAGAGCTAATGAACTGCTCATTATTGCTTCCTAAATAGTTAATATTTTTTTAAATCTCTGGTATGTTTCTTGGAGATATAAAAGATGGTCAAAATAGCAAGCTTGCTGTCTTGCAGGATAGACGATCCTGGGAGGGTGGACAAGTGAGAGACCAGGTGCATGGGTGAAAAAGGGTGGTCTAGAGGAGTTGTCCCCAGGTTCTTTGGGCAGTTTCCTCTAGTCACTGACAAAAATGAGTTAAAAAAAAGAGGATTATGCAGTATCTTAACAAAAGCTAGGTAAGCCTCCTGTCTCACTCTCAACCTATCCTCCCCTTGGTTTGTTTTAAACCTTATATGGGTCTATAAAGTTCAAAAATTTTCTCACCTATGATCTTCAGTACTCTTAAGAGAGGAAACAAAAGAAAATGCAGCAATAAAACAAAACAAAAAACAAACCAGGGGAAGCCTGTAGCTAGAGGGTGGGGTGGTACCACCCATGATGGGACACACTGGGACCAGTGATTTGAAATGGATGGAGATGTGAAGGAAGACCCTCAGCTTGCTTTTCCAAGTCATGTGCAAGGTTTGCATTTGAAGAGCAGCTGCACCTTGGACGAATGCTTATGAGGAGTTCTGGTAGCCTTCATCAGATTCTTTCAGTCATTTTATAGTTGAGCATTGATCTTGTTCAAGAGTTTAACCTTAAAAAGGACTTTAACTGCAGCTGAGTTTTAGGATCTTCAGAAAAGTGGCCTGTTGTAAAATTCAAAGATAGCGTCTTTCCATTGGTGCAGTCTTTGAAAGAGTATCCAGCTGATGCTTCCTCGAGTGGAATGAGAGCTTGCAGTGACAGAGGTCTTGTTTTCATGTTTAAAACCATGTTGTAATGTGAAAGTCTGTGACTATGAGGTGATGTGAAAACAAAAATTAAAGTATTTGTAAAGATTCCTTAACATGTTTATTAGACCCTGGCAGCAGTGCTAGATTAAACGTGAAACCAGTTTTATAGTTTCTTTGTCTCTATAGGCACATAAACATGTTTGTTAAAACAAACAAACAAACAAAATAAGACAAATGAAAGTAAAATAGTCCTCTCTCGCTCTCCCTCTGCTCTCCCTCCCCGTCTCTCTTAGTAAAACTCATAAATCATTTCTGAGATAGAAGAGTTATGGCATCAGGAATCAGACGTAGAGACTAAAGCACACTTAGGAATAAGCTAGCACTGGTCCCTTGTTGTTATAAGCTCTACGTGTGCTTCCCTCTGATTAGGAACCTGAGGAAATGAGGTGTCGGTTTGCCATTACTGTTACTGTTTGTAAACAGCAGGGTGGGAAGATAGAGAACTTAATTACTTTAAGATAATTTGATAGAAAGATCTAAATGATATACATTACACATTTAAGGTTTATGGGTAGTTTTCTTATAGAAAAGTATATATATTTAAAAAGAGTTTTATTTAAAATTGATTTCAGAGAACTATTTTTAAAAGGAAACATTGTATGCTTATAATTTTTCCATATAAAAACAGTACAGTTGTTGCTGAACACTCAGAAAGCTGTAGTATTTTTTAAAAAGAGAAAAAAAAACCAAAATATACAATTTTAATTTGTAAATGTTTATAGTTATTTCTCTCTCTCTTTGTGTGTGTATGTGTATGTATGTATGTATGTATGTATGTATGTATGTACATGTATGTAGGCATCCATAGCAGCCAGAACAAGGCTGTATTTACAGAGAATTTTGAGCCATGCCCTCTGGGTTTTGCAAATCTAACTCATGTTTTCCGTAAGAGCAACAGGTATCCTTAGCTGCTGAGCCATTTCAACCCAGCAGAATATGTGTGCTTTAGGGACCAGTGATTCCCCATATATTCTGTGCATTCTTAAACCTTTTTGCATTTTCTTTTTATACTTTCAATCTTATAGTAGTATTTGGAATTTTATGATTTTAATGTTAGTGTATAGATCATATCATAAACATTTAAAATGTTAATGTCTGGTGACGATACAACTTAATAATTTTGGCCATATTATTCTAGCATTCTGTTGTCAGTCATTTCTGCTATTTGCACAGATTTTTCATCCTTAAATTAGTGCAAGCATATTTTCTTGAGAATTTCTTCAAATGAATAAGGCTATTGAAATTTTTTTTTCTGAAAATTAGTATTTCTCCCTCTGTCCCTCCCTCCCTTCTGTCCCCCCTTTATATGCTAGCTAATTCTTGCAGTGTTTCCCTACTCTGCCTATTATACAAAGCCCTCTGTTTTGCACCACCAGCACGGCAACTTGAGCTGACTTGGAGTACGGTGTGTCACAGCTGTACACAGGCAGAGAGGATGCCCTTCAGTGTGGCAGTGAGTGTA
>JADRCD010066510.1:2006-15551 GCA_019843815.1 Montemys delectorum | reverse complement strand
GTAGACATGCATGGGATGATCTAGGGTATTCTTTCACAGTGAGGAACCCATAGATAACAATATTGTACTGCACATTTGGAAAAAAGCTAGACATATTGTGAGTGTTTCACTACAAAGAAATAATAAAATCTGAGTATAAAATTTCATTGATTTATTTCAATATAAATTATTGAATTCTAATATCTGGCAGTAAGATGCAGGCTACTAATATATCCATTATTAATACCACCAGAAAAGAAATATTAAGCTACACATAATTTTAAAACCTGGACACCAATTCTACATATTTCCTAAACCTCAGCTTTCCTTATTTCTTATCATCTCTGTCCTTCAGAGAATAAACATGTTTATAATCTTTATTGAAATAGTGTATGATTTTGTAAATCCATTTTCCCAAAAAGCTGGAACATTTCAACATACATTATCAGTGACCCATCTACAACATGTCTTAGAATCTCATTTAACCTAATAACTTTTGTATCACTTCGGCAACCCACTTAACCTCAAATCAAGGCTGGGAAGATTAAATATCATGTTCCATAACTTCAAATTCACTACCTATTTCCTCTGCTTCTGTTATACAACAAAGACATCTTCAGCCTCTTTCTGAGCCTTGCATTTTCTCATCTGCTAAGCCACTCTCTGTGCTTCTTTTTGTTTCCAATATCTTCCGTGCATGGTCTGCCTTCTGTCATCCGAATCCAAAGAATTTTCATACCACTTCTTAGGATTTTTGTTGTTGTTGTTGTTGCATTTGATACTGATGCATTTCTTGTCTTTCTAGGAAATTTCTATTGTATTCCTTTGCTGAAGGAAGGTAACATCTGGGAGAAGGATTTGAGCATTCATAACCTAATCCCAGTTTCAGGTTATTCCTTTGGCTCTTTTATGTATATGATCTTAATACATATTCAACTCCTCTATGACTAATAAATTCACTTGAAAATTAACTGAATTGCAGAAATCAAATGAGTATCTAACATCTTATAGCTATTATGTGCTATTACAAATTTGAACACATCTGTCAACTATTTCTGTCTACTAAGTATAGGAGTTTGAATGAATTTTGTGGTTTAGGGAAAGAAAATATTTGGAAAATAAAACTGCTAATCATTTCTAAGTCTGTAGCTGAGAGCTTTTCCATATCAACATTTTACAATGTAATTAAAATATTAATTTAAATTTCTAAAATTAACTGATCTTATTTTTTATATTAAAATAAATGTTCTGGTGTGCTTTCTGTAACCTTTTTGGTTTTACCCTCAAAATTGCAGAATGTTAATTTTTAATCTAATTATTCTACTTTGTCATTTTTTCTTTTTATTTACTCTTCTGTTATACATTATACCCTGATGGCAGTTCCCCTTCTTCCCTTCCTCCCAGTTTCACTCCTTCTCTCTACCTTCCAATTTTCCCAGATCCCTTCCTCTTCTGCTTCAACCCCTTTCAAAAAATAACAGGACTTCCAAGTATACCCACCCATATGGCATAAAAGCCACAATAAGACCAGGCACATTTTCTCACATCAAAAATAGGTGAAGCAACCTAGTAGGACAAAAAGGGTCCTAAAGGCAGTCTAAAGAGTCAGAGGCAGACACCATACCACTATTAGGAATCCCACAAGAACACCAAGATACCATAATAGATACCCAGAGAACCTAAGTTAGACCTGTACAGGCTACTTGATTTTTTCATGAGCCTACTTGAGTCTTGGTCAGTAGATTCTGTGAGCCAAGTTCTTGTGGTGTCCTTGATCCCTCTGACTCCTCTAATCCTTCCTTCCTCTCCTCCATGGGACTCCTGAGCTCTGCCTATTGTTCGGCTGTGGTAATCTCCATCTGCTCCCATTGGGCATTGGATCAAGTCTCTTTGGCCTCTTTTGATGATGATTATGCTAGACTCCAGTCCCAGCCCTTCAGGAAAAAATGGCTACATATAGTTCAGAGGTTTTTGTGATTGGATTGGTGTCCTAAACCCTCCAACTGAGGCCTTGCTGGTTCAGGCCACTTCTATTTACATATAGCTAACATTTCTGTCTTTTTAAAAATTTAAATTAATTTGCATTATACAAATAGTATCTATATTATCATACTCTTTGACCTGCTTGATTATTTCAAGTAATTTATGAAACCATTTTAGAATTGGTATTTTATAGTTTATTATCAATAAAATAAAATATCAATAAAATACTCATTTGTTTAATCCAGAAGCATCTCCTATTGACAACTACTAGAAAGTGAAAAAGTAGTTTTCTCTCTTTTTTATTAATTACTTTATCGATTTACATTTCAGATGTTTTCCCCCTTCCCACTAATTAAGTCTAACTGGCTATACAAACAATTATTAGGGCCAGGCCCCATGCCCAGCAGTAGATAGCTAATAAACAAGAAACTCTATAGTGGATTTGTAGGGATGGTTTTTGGTCTCATAAGGCTTTGTCTGGATATTTTCTTTCTTTTTCTTACACTACAAGCGTTTTGCTTATGTATTATGGCATCTGATTTTGAGGGTTTAGGTAACTTTGTTGCATGCCTATATCCGTATCTCTACATGTAGATGAGTTTCTTATACTTTTTCTTTGGCTCTTTGTTTTTCTTTTCATTTGTTTGTTTTGTCCTATTCAGGTTTGTTTGGTTTTGGTTTAGATTATTTTATTCTATGTTCTCTTTTTATATACTTGTTTGTTTTGTAATGAGAGAGTAAGAATGGATGTGGATTTGGCTAAGTGGGGAGGATCTGAGAAGAGGCTACTGAGGGAAAACTGTAATCATAATACATCATATTCAAATATCTATTTTCAATTAAAAATGACGATTGCATACTTTAAGCAAACAGAAATTACTCAAGATTCTGCTCTCCTTGACTAGAACAGACACAGAAATAGTTAAATATTCTAGTTTGTTATTATAGGGTTAAAGCTAAAGGATTTGTAAAGTCTTTGTTATAGCATTTAAATAAAGAAATGCTAGTCTTAAGAAATAAATAAATAAATATGATCCATGGAAAGCACACATGTGATCTAAGCCAACATCACTGAAGTGAAATACAGTACATATTCCAGTAGTTACTATGGATGAAAATCACTTTTCAAATAATTAGAAAATACCAAATTCACTCTCTTATCAACAGTAAATGCAGTCTCTCTAGATATCTACTCACTCTTTGTTTATCATTATTTTACTATTTCTTGTATCTATTATCTTTAAATACCACATATGAATGAACTTATGTGGTATTTGTGTTCCAACGTGTGATTTGTTTCACTTAGCATGAAACTCTTCTTCTAAGGGTGCTTTTTTGTCTTTGTTTTGTATTCCAGTTAGAAACAGATAGCTTTTGCTGTGAGTAAACTCAGCCTCAGTCATTCTCCTCTACTCAATGTTTAAGAAGAGTATTTGTCATTTCTTAAGTCAGCCAGATTCTTTTCTATACAAATAGGCTTCATCGATCAGCAGTGAGAGTATTTATAACCTAACTAACTTTAATGGGGCTATTAATACTCCTGATGTTTCAACAAACTTTATTAATAGGTCTAGTGCTGACATATTGACAAATGATTTGGTATGTAGAAAAGAAAAAAATAAAGTCAGACAGCCAGATTATATCCTTCAGCTGCTCATATGAGAAAATGGTTCTAACGCAACTGAAGCTTTCAAAGAGGATTAACAATCATGCTGGTGAAAACATAGCCAACAAAATCAATTAGCAAAAGTGAATACTAGATACTAACATTAAAACAAGATGTGACAATTAAGGAGATTCTATTATATTTAGATAAGGCATCAATCTTAAATTTGTGGGATTATAAGCATATTATGAATACTTCCTTATCACACTGCTTTGGTTTGCAAAGTTATATATACAGCTTGACAGAGAAATACTTTACAAAGGTTTTAAATGCTAGGGTATCTTAAACAAATGATTGCATCTTGCAATAGTCCTATAATATAGCTTATGTTATCACAGAATAGATGATCAACATAAATGTTACTGAATTTAATAAAGCATTGACAGAACATAACCATACAATGTAATATAATTTAATACTCATATGTAGACCTGCCAGAATTGATATCTTTCAATAAAATTAGACATTTTAATTGTGATGTATACTGCTAGGCAGTTACTTTGCTACTTAGTTGTATCTCTAGCCTTATAATGTATACTGTTACATAGTTAATGAAACCATTGACTCAAAATAAAACCCTGATATCACTGCCAGTTTTCTGAAGAAGTCTGAAATTTGTTGTTTGGATTTTTACTAAAAAATTGTGGAAAGCCACTTGAAAAACTTACTCTCTCAAGTTATTAAACCTTATTATAAATCAAAAAGCTTGCAAATTTCACTTTTATTATAGTAATCTCAATGAAGTTTTAGGTTTTAATTATAACCTATTTCCTAGTCATATAATAAAATCTTTACTGGAATGTAGAAGATGTTGAGTTACTGTTTTTTTGTTTTTTTTTTTTTAAAGAAATGAATGATTCAGAAGCTTTATAAAGATTCCAGAAGTAAAGTTTCTCTGGTTACTTGAACAGTAGCTTCCTCACAGAAGTGATTTATATTCTCCAATGAGGACTACTTAGCAGAGGGTGCTACTTTGTGGATGGATGTGTTCATCTGCACATAGTAAAATCAATAATATTTTTAAGTCACACATCATATATCCATAGAGAATTTGAATTTATTCAAACTTATTTTAAGCTCAATAATGCAATTCAGAATCTATTCGCTGCCTCATAAATAATTTATAGATAGTACAAATAGATTATTGTAGTATGAAGTTGAGCTATTATGACTTTTAAAAAAATGTGTTTGTATATGATGAATGTGTGTGTGTGTGTGTGTGTGTGTGTTTCTTGGATCTTTTAGTAGTAGGAAGTTTTTACTAGATAGCCATCTTGCTGATCCTGTATCCAGCTTTTGGTAATGGTTCTAGAGATCTGAATTCATATCTTCATTCTTGAATAGCAAACGTTTTATCTGCTGAATCATATCCAAAGCCTAACAAAACAGTACCAGTTGTATTTCTATAAAAATTTAAAATATGAGTACTCCATATTTTTTTACTCTGTTCATCATAGCTATATTGTTATATGACTGTCATTATATCTTTATTAATAATAAATGCTTTTACACAAATTTTTCTTGACTTATAATTAAAGGACAACCAGAAAAGTCAACCACCCAATAGATCGATATTTATACAGTATTAGGTAATATGATAGCCTAAAATTCACAAAATGAGTTCAAGGGAAAACTCTAAATGTAATTATTTGTGCACAGTGTTTATTGAAGCATGGAAAAGCAAGGCACTAAGTGATGAGACTAGTAATGTCTGGAGTTCCACCAATCTAAGATATACAATAAAATAAAAAGATGGTCTGTATAAGTTTCAATGCAGAGAAAATCCTGATTTCCCATTGATACTAAGTAAGTAAATTATTCTCTTTTTGTCTTTCTGTAACCTTGGAGATTGTAGTAAAATCATCTTTCCTCTGTTTGCAGCAATAATGATCTTTTGATTTACAAGCTTTGGGGTAAAGAGAAAATCTCTGACAATATTAACAGAGTCTGTTGTCCAACTGGGAATAGTATTAAGTAGCCCATACAACTTTTGATAATGATTGTTGCTTTGTATTTCTTACTACATTTCACTATGTTTGCTCTTAGAGTACAAAAACATGTTTTGTTCTATTAAGGACATGGTGGTAGGGGACAGAATTCAGTAAAGCAGGTAGGTTATTTGCAGATCTCCATCTCTCCCTCTTCTCTAAGTCCAATCCCTCAATCTCACTACAGTTCTTTAATAGATCAGCTGCTGTGACCTCCCTTCCTTCCCTTCCCCATCTCAAGTGGATCATGCATATCTTTTCTTCCAAATTTATGTTCTCCCATTCATCCCTTTATCTCAGTTTCTAACTCTAGAAGGGATTTCCTGGAAATCTACCAGACAAACAAGCAAGGGAAGCAGGTGGGTTAACTGCAGATCTACACATCTCAAGGGATTGCAAATTAGAAAGGAATAAGGCAAAGTATTTATTTGCAGATGATATAATAGTATACATTAGTGATCATAAAACTCCACCGGAAAACTCCTTCAGTGATATACTTTAGCACAGTGACAGGATACAAAATTAACTCAGAAAAATCAGTATGTTTCCTATATATAAGTAAAAGAAGGACTAAGAAAGAAAACGGGGAAACAACAGCTTTTACAATATCCTCAAAAATATATCTTGGAGTAACTCTAACCAAGCAAATGAAAGACTTGTATGACAAAAATCTTTAAGACATTGAAGGAACAAATGGAAGACAATATCAGAAGATGGAACAATTTCCAACACTCATGTATTAGGATTAATACAGTAATAATGACATTCTTTCTGAAAGAAATTCATAAATTCAAAGTAATCCTCATAAAATTCTAAAACAAATTTTAACAGAACTTGAAAATACAATTTTCAATTTCATATGGAAACACAAAAATCTGGGAAAGTTACAATCCTGAGTAATTAAAGTATTGCTAGAGGTACCACCATCAAAAAATGTTAAATTCTATGTTGGTCGATGAAATAAAATCAAAGACCCAGACATAAATCCATGCATCAATGGACCCCAGATTTTTGATGAAGGAGCTAGAATTATACAAAAGAGAAAATAAAACATATTCAACAATGGTGCTGGCCTAACTGAATGTTTGCATGTAAAAGAATCCAAAATAGGCCCATGTTTATCACCCTGCATCTCCAAAGGGGATCAATGGCTTCAATATAAAATCAGGTACACTGAACCTGATAGAAGAGAAGATAGGAATTTCCACCTGGTCTTTGATGACCTTAGTTGGTCTGCTCCCATGAAGACTTCATATCCTGATCCATCCTAGAACACTTGCTGTACTCAGAGCAGTTGGTAAGAATCCCTTCCCCCACCCTACCCCACACCACCCCAAGTCCTGGAGCTGCTCCTGGGAGCCTGGTAGACTCTGAATCCATCATCCTAGCCTTCATGAATACCACTCCCCTTTCATGAATTTCACCCCTTCTGCCTAGTCCTTGTTGATGGAGCAGACCCCTAGTTGGTCTGCCCCCGTGAAGACTCCATATCCTGATCTATCCTAGAGGACCCACTGCACTCAGAGCTGATGAGTACCTGCTGCACTCAAAGCAGTTATCTGAGGGTCTTCCAGGAGAACTACTACAGCCAGGCAACAGATCAGCAGCTTCTCTGCCCCTTTGAAGAGCCCCCAGTTGGAAGGCCCCATAGGTAGTCAGATACAGCTAGGGTTGTAGGCCTACCAGGAGACCTGAAGCAACCCAGGACAAAAGAGGCAGACTTCGTATTGTCACCCAGACAAACAAATACTAGGGATATCCAAATGGTGAAAGGCAAGTGCAAGACCATAAGCAACAGAAGCCAAAATATTTGGACATCATCAGAAGAACCCAGTTCTCTACCACAGCAAGTCTTGAATACACCAACACACCTAAAAATCAGGAATCTGTCTTAAAATCCTATCTCATGAAGATAATAGAGTCCTTTAAGGAGGATATCAATAACTCCCTGAAAGAAATACAAGAAAGCACAGTAAACAGGTGAAGGAATTGAATAAAGTGATCCAAGACCTAAAAGTATAAGTACAAACAATAACGAAAACACAAATGGAAAACAAACCTGGAAATGGAAAACCTAGGAAAGAGGTCAGAAATTACAGATGTAAGTATTACCAATAGAATACAAGAGATAGAAGAGAGAATCTCAGGGGCAGAAGATATAGTAGAAGAGATTGACACAACTGTCAAAGAAAATTCAAAACATAAAAAACTCCTAACCCAAAGCATCTGGGAAATTCAGGACACAATGAAAAGACCAAATCTAAGAATAATCGAAATAGAGGAGAACAAAGATTCTCAGCTCAAAGGACCTGAAAATGTCTTCAACAAAATCATAGAAGAAAACTTCCCCAACCTAAAATAAGCGATGACAATAAAGGTACAAGAAACCTATAGAACACCAAATAAATGGGATCAGAAAATCTTTTTATCGTATAATTATCAAAACACTAAATGCACAAAGCAAAGAGAGAATATTTTTTAAAAAAGGCCAAGTAACATACAAAGGTAGACTTACCAGAATTACACCAGACATCTCAACAAAGACTATGAAAGCCAGAAGAGCCTGGACAGAGGTCATGCAAACTATAAGAGAACACAAATGTAGCCTAAGCTACTATACCCTGAAAAACTCTCAACATAGATGGAGAAAACAAAATATTCTAGAACAAAACCAAATTCGAACAGTATCTAACAACCCAGCCCTACAGAGGATCCTAGAAGGAAAACTCCAACATAAGGAAGATACCTGCACCAAAGAAAGAGCAAGATTAAAAGCATCTCACAATAAAGTCAAAAGCAGAAAGCCACAAGCACATAAAGCTACCTACAAAAACAAACATATCAGGAACAAACAGTCATCTCTCTTTAATATATCTCAAGAATAATGGACTCAACACACCTATAAAAAGACATAAGCTAACAGACTGGATATACAAACAAGATCTAGCATTTCGCTGCATACAAGAAACACACTTAAATAACAAAGACAAACACTATCTCAGAGTAAAATGATGTAAAAAAGGTCTTCCAAGCAAATGGTCCCAGGAAACAAGCAGGAGTTGCTATCCTAATATTCAATAAAATAGGTTTTCATTCAAAATGATCAAGGGTGATGAAGAAGGACACTTCATATTCATCAAGGGGAAAATCTACCAAGAGAAAGTCTCAATTCTGAACATCTATGCCCCAAATGTAAGAGCACCCAAATTCATAAAAGAAGTTTTACTAAAACTCAAAACACACATTGAACCCTGTACAATAATAGTGAGAGATTTCAAGACCCCACTCTCACCAGTAGACAGTTCTTTGAAATAGAAACTAAACAGAGACACAGTGAAACTAAGAGAGGTTATGATCCAAATGAATTTAACAGATATTTACAGAACATTTCACTTAAAACAAAAGAATACACCTTCTTCTCAGCACCCCATGGTACCTTCTCCAAAATTGACCATATAATTGGTCACAAAACAACCCTCAATAGATACAAGATTGAAAGAATACCACGCATCCTATCAGATTACCATGGCCTAAGGCTAGTCTTTAAGAACAGCAAAAACTACAAAAAGCCCACATACATGTGGAAGCTGAACAACTCTTTACTCAATGATAACTTGCTCAGGGAAGAAATAAAGAAATTAAAGACTTCACAAAATTTAATGAAAATGCTGACATATCATACCCAAACTTATGAGACAGAAAGAAAACAGTGCTAAGAGGAAAGTTCATAGCACTAAGTGCTCTGGTAAAGAAACTAGAGAGATCTTACACTAACAACTTAACATCACACCTTAGAACTCTAGAACAAAAATAAGCAAACTCACAAAAGAGGAGTAGAAGGCAGGAAATAGTCAAACTCAGGCCTGAAATCAACCAAATAGAAACAAAGAAAACAGTACAAAGAATCAGCAAAAGCAAAAGATGGTTCATTGAGAAAATCAACAAGATAGATAAACCAATAACCAAACTAACTAAAGGGCCAAGAGGCAGTATCCAAATTAATAAATCAGAAATGAAAAAGGAGGCTAACAACAGAAACAGAGGAAACTAAAATAAAATCATGAGATCCAACAATAAAAGTCTATACTCAACAAAACTGGAAATTCTACATGAAATGGATGGTTTTCTAGACAGATGCCACATACCAAAGTTAAATCAGGAGTAGGTAAACTATGTAAATTGGTCCATATCACATGAGGAAATAGAAGAAATCATTACAAACCTCCCAGCCAAAAAAACCCAGGACCAGATGGATTTAGTGCAGAATTCTACCAGACCTTCAAAGAAGACCTGATACCAAATTTCCTCAAACCATTCCATAAAACAGAAACAGAAGGAACACTACCTAACTCGTTCTATGAAGCCACAATTACACTGATACCTAAACCACACAAGGACCCAACCAAAAAAGAGAACTTCAGACTAATCTTGCTTATGAATATTGATACAAATATACTCAATAAAATTCTTGCAAACTGAATCCAAGAACACATTAAACCCATTATTCACCATGATCTAGTAGGCTTCATATGATGGATGCAAGGTTGGTTTAATATATGAAAATCCATTACCGTAATTCACTCTATAAACAAACTCAAAGAAAAAAAATCACATGATCATCTCCTTAGATGCCGAAAAAGCATTTGACAAAATACAACAACCCTTCATGTTAAAAGCATTAGATAGATCAGGAATTCAAGGCCCATGCCTAAACATAGTAAGAGCAATTTACTGCAAACCAACAGCCAATATCACATTAAGTGGAAACATTCCTGAAGTAATCTCACTAAAATTGGGGATAAGAAAAGACTGTGTACCCTCCCCCATATCTATTCAATACAGTATTCAAAGTGTTAGCTAGAACAATAAGACAACAAAAAGAGATGAAGGGGATACAAATTGGTAAAGAAGAAATAAAGGTATCACTATTTGCAGATGATATGATAGTATACATAAGCAGCCCCAAAAATTCTGTCAGAGAACTTCTCCAGCTGAAAAACAACTTCAACAAAAGTGACTGGATATAAAACAAGTCAGTAGCCTTCCTTTATACAAATGATAAACAGACTGAGAAAGAAATTAGAGAAACATCTCCATTCACAATAGCCACAAATAATATAAAATATCTTGAGGTAACTCTAAACAAACAAGACCTGTATGACAATAACTTCAAGTCTCTCAAGGAAGAAATGGAAGAAGATCTCAGAAAATGGAAAGAGCTCCCATGCTCATGGATTGGCAGAATTAACATAGTAAAAATGGTCATCCTACCAAAGGCAATCTATATATTCAATGCAATCCCCATCAAAATCCCAATACAATTCTTCAAAGACTAGGAAAGAGCAATTCTCAAATTCATCTGGAAAGGCAAAGCACCCAGAATAGCAAAAACAATTCTTAATAAAAGAACAGCTGGGGAAAATCATCATCCCTGACCTCAAGCTTTACTACACAGCAATAGTGATAAAATCTGTATGATACTGGAATAGAGAAAGACATGTTGATCAATGGAATAGAATTGAAGACTCATAAATAAAAGCACACCCTTATGGTCACTTAGTCTTTGACAAAGATGCCAAAAATATACTATGGAAAAAAGAAAGCATCTTCATTAAATAGTGCTGTTCTAACTGGCTGTCTGTATGTAGAAGAATGAAAATAGACCCATATTTGTAAATTTGTAAAAAAAAGCTCATGTCCAAGTGGATCAAGGACCTAAACATAAAACCAGATTCACTGAATCTAATAGAAGAGAAATTAGGAAAGAGCCTTGAACTCATTAGCACAGGGGGAAAGTTCCTAAACAGAACTCCAGTGGCTCATGCTCTAAGACCAAGAATTGATAAATGGGACCTCATGAGACTGGTAAGCTTCTGTAAGGCAAAGGACATAGTCAATAAGACAAATTAGCAACCTACAGATTGGCCAATAAGACAAATCAGCATTCTACACACTGGGGAAAAAATCTTCACTAACCTCACACCCAATAGAAGGCTAATATCCAAAATATATAACGAACTCAAGTAGTTAATAACCAAAAAACTAAACTGAGAATTCACAACTGTACAATTTTGAATGGCTGAGAAGCACCTAAAGAAATGTTCAAAGTCCTCAGTGATCAGAGAAATGCAAATCAAAATGACCCTGAGGTTTCACCTTACACCAATCAGAATGGCTAAGATCAAAACCTCAGGTGACAACTCATGTTTGAGAGGATGTGGAGAAAGATGAACACTCCTCTATTGCTGGTAGGATTGCAAACTGGTACAACCACTCTGGAAATCAATTTGGAGGTTCCTCAGAAAACTGGAAGTAGATGAACCTGAAGATCTAGCCATACCACTCTTGGGAATATACTCAAAAGTTCCCCCACCATGCCACAGGAGCATGTGTTCCACTATGTTCATAGTGGCCTTATTTGTGATAGCCAGAAGCTGGAAACAACCTAGATGTACCACCACAGAAGTATGGATACAAGAAAGCAATCACAGATCTGGCAGGAGGTAAACCTGGGAGGTAAAGTGGACCAGGGAGGGGAGTGGGGAGGGGAGAGGGGAAACTGATCTGGTATTGGGTGAGGGAAAAGTACTGAAGCCCTGAGGGACAGCAGAAAGAATGGAAACAGGCAATCCCAGGAGATAGGAGGTTTGAGGGACCCTCCAGAATGCACCACAGACCTTCGAGGTAAGAGAGTCTTAGGAATCAAAGGGAGGGACCATAAATGAAGTGCCAGACAATAGGGAGAGGAAACTTATAGAGCCTACTTCTATCAGAAAGACAGGTCCTCAAGTGAGGGATAGGTTTGCCATCCCACAGTCACATCACTGACTCATAATTGTTCCTGTCTGAAAGAATTACAGGAATGGAAATACAGAGGAGCCTGAGAAAAGAAGGTATAGCAACAGGCCCAAAGTGGGATTCAGCTCAAGGGGACCCAAGGCCTGACACTATTACTGAGGCTATGGAATGCTCACAAAATGGACCTATCATGACTGCCCTCCAAATATTCAGCAAGGAGCTAAAAGAGTCAGATGCAGATATTTGCACCCAATCAATGGAGAGAATCTGCTGAACCCTGTTGTTGAATTAGGGAAGGCTGAATGAAGCTGAGGAGAAGGACAATCATGTAGGAGGACCAGCAGTCTCAATTAATCTGGTCCCCGAAGATCTCTCAGATACTGGAACACTGATCAGGCAGCATATACCAGCAGATATGAGGCCTCCAATACACATTCAGTAGAGAACTTCTGGGAGGATGTAGAATGAGGGGAACACTACAGCATTGTTCACACATTTGTAGAGCTAATGTGGAAATCAGTGTGTTAGTTCCTCAGGAAGATGGGAATCAATCTATCTCAATATCCATCTATACCACTCTTGGATATATGCACGAAGGAAGCTTCATCTATCAAAAGGACAATTGCTCAACAATGTTCACTGCTACTTTATTTATAATAACTAGAAATTGTAAATAATCTAGTAGATACTCAAGAGGTAAATAGATAAAGAATATGTGGTATATTTACACAATAAATAATACTCTACTGTTAAGAAAACAGAAGAATGATATGCATAGGTAGATTGATAGAACTAGAAAAATTAATCCTTAATGAAGTAACTCATACCCAGAAAGACAGAGATATAGACAGTTAGAGAGACATAGAGAGAAAGATACATAGATCCTGGAATGCTCAACCCTAAATGAAATGTCTTCATCAAATTCTGTCCCCGTCAGGGTTTGGGGAACCCTGTGTAATGGGAGGCAGACAAGAGTATAAAAACCAGAGGGAATGGAGGACACCAAGAAAACAATGCTGTCTAAAACAAACAGGTCTGATGCACATACGAGCTTATAGAAACCTAGGCAATGTCTACAATACACTGAATTCTAGAGCTGAAAGGGGAAGTGGAAACACAGGTCTCCACCCT
>JADRCD010066457.1:0-10061 GCA_019843815.1 Montemys delectorum | reverse complement strand
TCTACTTACCACTAAGATTTATATTCTATTTTTCTTTTTTTAATTGGATATTTTATTTGTTCACATTTCAAATGTTATCCCCTTTCTGGTTTCCCCTATGAAAACCCCCTATCTCATCCCTTGTCCCCCTGCTCCTATGAGGGTGCACTCCCAACCACCTACCCAATCTACCTCACCACCCTAGCATTCCTCTACATTGAGGCATCAAGCCTTCACAGGACCAAGGGCCTCCCCTCCCATTAATGCCAGACAAGGCCTGACTAATACAGAAGTAGAGGCTCACAGCCATCCATTGGACTGAGTACAGGGTCCCCAATGAAGGAGCTAGAGAAAGGACCCAAGGAGCTGAAGGGGTTTACAGCCCCTTAGGAAGAACGACAATATGAACTAATTAGTATCCTCTCTCTGTACCCCATTTTTAATAGGGTTTTTTTGGTTCTCTGGAGTCTAACTTCTTGAGTTGTTTGTATATATTAGATATTAGCCCTCAATCAGATGTAGGATTGGTAAAGATCTTTTCCCAGTCTGTGGGTTGTCGTTTTGTCCTATTGACAGTGTCCTTTGCCTTACAGAAGCTTTGCTATTTTATGAGGTCTCATTTGTCAATTCTTGATCTTAGAGCATAAGCTACTCGTGTTCTGTTCAGGAAATTTTCCCCTGTGCCCACGTGTTCAAGGCTCTTCCACACCTTCTTTTCTATTAGTTTCAGTGTATCTGCTTTTATGTGGAGGTCCTTGATCCATTTGGACTTGAGCTTTGTACAAGAAGACAAGAATGGATCGATTTGCATTCTTCTACATTATAGCACGGATTTTTAAAGACAAAGCATT
The DNA here is from genome assembly GCA_019843815.1 of Montemys delectorum. Taxonomy (NCBI): domain Eukaryota; kingdom Metazoa; phylum Chordata; class Mammalia; order Rodentia; family Muridae; genus Montemys; species Montemys delectorum. Next base: position 9,231 of record JADRCD010066457.1, on the reverse strand, counting down.
AGTATATATTTTCTGTTGTATGCTGAAATTTAGTTACAATTTTTAAGAAATAAATTAACATTAATTTAGGCAAACCATTCAGTGACTTTTCTTTATACCCATCTATTTCTGTATAGAGATGGCAAAATTGAATTTGATGATCTAGAAGAAAGAAACTCATACTTCAATAAGGGTAGAAACTATGTCCTAAGCAACAATGTTTTTATTATTCTGTGAATTACCATTGCATAATGTGAGAACATGATGTCTCAATATCAAAAGTATTCATTTAAAATTATATCAAGTAATCCAATCTTATTTACAGTACCAGCAGCAGTGGCTGGAATTGGTTGCTTTCCTTTTATATTTTAATTTAGAGCTTTCTAAATGCAAATTAGAGGAAGTCTCTGCTCAGAAGATAGAGAGATGTTTTTCCTTTTAAAAAATATCTCTATTGTATTATTAGTATTGTTATACTTTGTAAATACTAAAAAGAATGAATACGGCTCTCTCAATGAAATTTCAGAAATGTATCATTAAAATTGTCAGCCAGAAAAGATGCAATATTGCTACTTTAACTTATATATACAAATTCTTGTTTCTGCAATTTGACTCACACATGCATTTAAACACATGCATGTGTGTCAGAATGTACAAGCCCTCAGCCTTAAATAGAAACATAAAATGCATCCATGAAAAGTTATAAAAGTTGTTCTGCCATTCTCTCTTTCAATTCTGAGCTCTATTGTAATACAGGGTATCTAAAGCACTCTGAGCCAAGTAGCCAAGGCAGCAGTAATTCTCTGCCAAACAAGCATACCGATGGGACTGTAAGATTCAGAGCCTTTTGTGGAAAATAATTCATCATAGGGATGCTAAAATGGAAAAACTAAAACTGATGAAGCTTCCTCACGCTCACAAAATGATACTCACTAGAAACTATTGATGAGGAAGACAAGTCTAACAGCACTTGTGTCAACAGTTGGAACTTGTGAACTTTTCTGTTATGCAGGGCCTTGAGTACAGTCAAAAGAATTTTTTTTATTACATGTTTTCTTTATTTACAATATCTCCTCTCCCAAGTTCTCAAAAAGAAAAAGAAAAGAAAAAAGAAAGAAAGAAAAGAAGAAAAGAAAAAAGAAAAAAAGAAAAGAAAATATCAAAAACAAAAAGAAAAAAAAAAAACCCTGTTCCCTCTTCCCTCCCCCTGCTCACCACCCCACCCTCTCCCTCTTCCTGGCCCTGGCATTCCCCTACACTGGGGCATAGAACCTTCACAGGACCAAGGGCCTCTCCTCCCATTGATGACCAACTAGGCCATCCTCTGCTATACATATGCAGCTGGGCCCATGAGTCCCACCATATGTACTCTTTGATTGGTAGTTTAGTCCCTGGGAGCTCTGAGGGTACTAGTTAGTTCATATTGTTGTTCGAAATGCTAACATTCACTTTATTCTGCTGACTTGTACTCTACATAAAAATAAATGGTTCTGTTACCAATTTAATATAACAAGGGACATATGTATGAACCCAAGGAAGGAAGTGGTGAGTGTGTGGTGAACTGAGATAGCAGAAAAGGAAAAGAGTGGGTGTGGGACAGAATCAGCCTTTATTATATACAAGTGTGGATCTGACTAAAAGTTAATAAAAACAACTTACACCTTCAAATATTTAAATAAGCAAGTGAAAAATTGTCATAGATTTTAAACTGTATATATTGCCAGGTGAAGACAACATTAAAATCTAAGACTTAAAAACTGTGATTTTTTAAAAAACTGAAAAGATTTTCCATAGTTTTGTTTACCTAATAGATGAAGTTAATAAAAAAAAATAGATAGGTAGGTAGATAGACAGACAGACAGACAGACAGACAGACAGACAGATAGAGATAATATTAAGTAGTCATAGTGTTTACACATTTACAAGGAATACAGTGTGGTATTTCCCTGTAGTGATGGTATTTTTTTTAATGTATGCATACATTGAGAAATGAACATGTCAGATTTTATTTTTTGATATATGCCATAGGATGAAAAAATGATTAATCTACACTTCTATGAGTTATATTGATATATTCAATTAATTACTCTGAAGCAAAAATTTCCTACTGTGTTGCTGAATATTGGATATTATTGTTCATATTCAATAAATGGACAGACTGACAAAACCTCCTCATCTCCTCTCCCTAAGAACCACCTTCCAGGATCTCACACCTATTCTACTCTATTCTCTATTGAAGATTAGCATTTTAGCAAAAACATGAGGTATTTGGATTTCAGTAGCTGACAAGTTTTGTCTAGCATTGTTGTCCAGTTTCTTGAGTATTGATGGAAAAATAGACCCTCTTCTTTTATAGCTGAATATGTATGTGAAAGTGCATCATATTTAGTTTACCCGCTTAACTTCCTAACAGACTGATTCTATATTTTGCATATCTGTGATAATATTGTAATGTACAAACAAATGCATATCTATCCTATATGCAAATAGTAATATAAAATACATTCATATTTATTTTAATCAACTACCGTGAATTCCAACTTTAGCAATATATTTGTCCACTATAAACTCACTTCTGTTCATTTATGCTGGAATTTATTATGATTTGTTTTAATAGACAAAGAATATGTTGTAGGTAAAAATCCTAAAAGCATTATAGTCGTTTCTCACTAATCAATACATATTTTAGAGAAAGCGACAATGAGAAATTTATTAAATTTCACATTAACTAGCAGTTTTTCAGAATCAACAATAATTATTTCTGAGATAAACAATGTTCAGAATATAACTATCAATTTATAATTGGGATTATAAAAGGAAAACCTCATCACAAAAAGGAAAACAGCAACCCACTTCTCTACAATTAAGTATCTGAAACATAATTGGAACATGACAGTCACATTTAATCTGAAGTGAACACTTTATAAGCAAAAACACCCTCATTCTGCCAAAAAAATCATTCACCCATGCAAAGCCTTTTCTCACTCTTTACTTCAGTTTTGCACTGTATATGTATATACTGTCAAATTTATTTATCATCTATTCTTTAAATGTTTTACCATGGGAAGTTCTCAATGAATACAGTGGGAAAATGTGTATGAATGAATGAATGAATGAATGAGCCAAAAAAGGTCTAGATGTCATCAATTATAATTCATAAGCAACACCAAATAGAGAGGACAATATAAATTTTTTAAAAGCCAAACATATATAAAATTAACATATGAAGTATAAACACTAATAATTTATCAACATTGTTCACAATCTAAAACAAATTTACCATTTTAATGCAAAATGTTACAAATGATGTTACAGATTTTGTTGAGAAAGAATAAAGCTCAGTAGCCCATTTCTACAGCAGGTTTAAGGACCTGGACTCAATACTTAGCACTGTCAACATATAAACCCAGTCTGGAAAAGAAGTATACATGCACACTGTGGCAGTTTGCTAGTATTAATTCTTGTTTTATTGTGTTTATGTGTGAGGCATTGTGGGGTTTTTTTTTTTTCAGAAGCCAGAAGAGTGCACCAGAACCCCAGAACTGCAGTTACATGTGGTTCTATGCAATCTGATTCAGATGTCATAAATAAACCCCAGGATCTTTAGAAGACTAAGACAAGCTTGGAAGCACAGAATGTTTTCTGTAAGATCATGACTGTCTATAAAAATGAAAACTATTTAAAAATTGAATGATTGACTTTCCATGGCATTGGTTAAAATATTCTCAAAATTATTGTTTGTAAAGCAATGAAACTGTAAACATAAAACCTTATTAACATTCTTAAGTGATAGAATATCATCAACTGAGGACATGAAGAGTCAAATAAACCTACCAATGACATTGTTTCAATGTCTACAGTGCAGCAGTTCATACATGCCTAAAGCAACATATATAAAACATATCAATCTACATATTAAATTGAAAATACTTAAAATATAGAAAAATAAAGCTGAAAAGTAGATGAAATTTAAAACATATTGGATGCAAACATAGGCCTCACATCCCCAGACAAGCTAAACTATTAAGAGGCATATTTACTCAGAGTTCTGACATCTGATGATATGAACAACAGCCTTGTTTGGTCAGAAGAGAATTTATATATTTCATCAGAAAGCTCAAATTATTTCTAGCAATCAACTTACCAAGCTCAGAAGTAATGGCCACACAAAAGTATAGGGTTGATAAGTGACATAACAAGTGAAATTAACTGAGATGTGCTTTGTTAAGTATATAAATCGTGAAAAGCACTTTCTTTTATCTCGCCATGTTAATAAAAATGTAAATGTGTTAAATAAATGTTTTCTATAATAATGCCTCAGTCTGACTAAGAGTATAAACATTCCAAAATGATCGTGCATGAGTAACTACGCGTGCTCATACACTCACACACATAATTTTAATTTGCTAAGTTTCATCCTGAAAATTTTTAATGGTTACTAGCAGGGAGAGGGGGGAGGGAACAGGGGATTATTTTAGTTTTAGGTAGGTTTTTTTATTTTATTTTTATTGTTTTATTTTTATTTTTTGGAGGGGAACCTGGAAAAGGAGATATTGTAAATAAGCAAACATCTAATAAAAATTAGTAATGGTAAAAAAAAATCACAACTCAAATATTCAATACAGCATTGTCTGAAAGGTCAATGATACTATAAGAAACCACACAGAATCAACAAACCAGGACTCATAGGGGCTCACTGAGATGAGACTGACAATTACAAAGCCTGCATGAATCTAACTTAGGCCCTCTGCATACGTGTTACACTGGGTAGCTTGGTGTTTTTGTTGGACTAACAGAGCGATCTGAAGAACTTTTACTTTTGAGATCCTATTCCTCTGACCTAGTTGCTCCCTCCAGCCTTTATGAGGAAGAGATACCTAGACTGATTGTAAGTTGATATGCCATATTTGATCGATATCACTGGGAGGCTTGCCCTTTTCTGAAGGGAAATGGAAGAAGAGTGGATCTGGAGGGAAGAGTTAGGCAATAGAAGATAGGAAGACAGGAGGGAAGGGAAACTAGAATATATAATAGAATAAGTTAATAAAAATAGAAAAAGCTACATTTAACCTTTATTATTACAGCTCTCTAATGTTTACCAGGGAATCACCAAGATCTCCATTCTTCAGTAAAGGTTGTGTGCACGAGAAAGTAAGGAAAATCAATGTGTCTAGATCTCAGTCATGTAATCAGTGAGAATTTTAGACCATGAACTTTAAGGGCCACATACAATTTGATATGCTTCAGTTTCAAGACCCAGCTATGAACCCATTAATTTGACTGCCTGCCATAGTTGCTGGTATCTCTACAATCATGAGGGCCCTGTGGTACTGAATGTGTATTAATAGGGACCTCCTTCCCAAAGCGTGGAAAACTGGCTCGGTACCAACTACAAAGATAAAAGTTAGGAGTAGATTGAAATTCTGCCAAGGGACTGTCACAGACAGAGACTCAAAAAGGAGAGTATGAAAATAACACATCCAACTCCATTTGAATGGAAGCCAGGGATAATGAATAGCACAACCTGGATAATTTCTCTTGAGCCTGTCTACATTACAGTTATTATATGCCACTCAGTTGCTAATGTAGCTAAAGTATAACTTGTCAGCTGTGAAAAGGGATCCTTGTTTATATAGTTGCATCAATTTAATATAAAAACAACCATTACTATCTCAACAATATCAATGGTTTATCTTATATTACCTTAAAATCAAATTAGTAAGTAATACCTTAAGTAGTAAGGGATTTAATATGAACATATAAGAAGACCTTTAGATATATAAGAAAATGATATCATTTGAAAGCAAAATGTATAAAATATAGAACTATAACAATCATTGACCTGACAAGATATCTCCAATAGATCAAATGTGGAACATAGACCTTGGACGTAACCAACAGATTTTATTTGGACTTAAGTCCTGCTCAGAAGGAGAGAACTCATGCTTGGTACTGTAAACTTACAAGTTAGTCATGGTTGGATAGGTCATTGACCCTAAAGGAGAACCTATTACTACCATTTTCCAAAATCAATATAGCAAGTAACTCAATTCTAAATAATTATCCCTATACCCACAGAGAAGTAAAGATCTCAATCCTCATAAAAGAAGCTTCATTGTGCATCAGACAGAGGCTACTATAGAGAACTCTAATGGAAACAAATGTGGAGGATATGTGACTATAGTGTATTCATTTCCAATTTATACACACCTACAATACAACCTTAATACCTAAGTCTCAGGGAACATTGCAAGGGAGGGGGTACTTTAAGAGTCAGACCATGATGCTCACTGTCAGATACAGATTCTACACAAGAAAGGGATACTATATCCATGCACTCTCAATAATAATGATTGGCTAAATAAGGACTACATAATAAACACATCACTCATCATGACAATGTGAACTGAGGAACTTCACTAGGTCTCAGTATTAAATGAAGGGCAACAAGGAGTAAGGAGTAAGGATTGGTGGATGAGGGAGAATGCATTTTCTCCAGGAATAGTCCTCATGATAAGTTGTCAAATCCCAAGTGGTCAATTACTTCCCTGTATATACTGTATACACTTCACTTGGATAAATGAACTCAATAGGCTGGTGTAACAATATTCATACAAAAGAGTTTAGAAATTTAAAACGGGAAATGGTAGGAGTCAAGTTCAGAATATTCACACAAAGAACCAGTCCAACTCTGACTTAGCTTTTAGATCATCAACTTTCAAAAGGTACAATAATACTGTAATGAATACAGTTTCAATCTTTTTGAGTTGGTTAGATGCAGGAGTAGAGGCTCACAGCCATCCATTGGACTGAGCATAGAGTCCCCAATGAAGGAGCTAGAGAAAGGACCAAAGGAGCTGAAGGGTTTGTAGCCCCTTAGCACAAACAACAATATGAACTAACTAGTACCCTCAGAGCTCCCAGGGACTCAACCACCAACCAAGGATTATACATGGTGGGACTGATTGCTCCGGCAGCATGGAGGATTGCAAAGTCCATCATCAAGGGAGGAGAAGCCCTTGGCCCTGTGAAGGTTCTGTGTCCCAGTGTAGGGGAATACCAGGGCCAATAAGTGGGAGAGGGTGGGGTAGCAAGCAGGGGGAGGGGGGAGGCAACAGGGGTTTGTTCTTGTTGTGCTTGTTGTTGTTGTTTTGGGGGGAGGGGAAACTGGGAAAGGAGAAATCATATGACATGTAAATAAAGAAAATATCTAATAAAAAAAGAAAGTTGAGCATTTACAGCTTGATTCTCATTGATACTACATTTTATTTATATCAACATCTCCAATAACTCATTACTACACTTTACATTTTCATGTGCACAAGGCATGAGTTCATGTACCAAGTCCAGTCTGGTTTATTGTTGGACTGCACAGTCATATGCCACTCCATGAAAAGATTCCATTTGTTGATGTCAACTCTAATTGTACATTTGAAAACCTCTCAATTTCCATTAATACTAGTTTCTATTATACTTTATAAGATGTTGGTAAAAAACAAATTAAAAAAACAGTATTATTGAAGAAAAATGAAAAAATGAGATATTAACATTCATTATTTTAACATAAAAGGAGGTAATGTATTTTGTGATTGGATTTCAAATAGTTTTGAAGGAGAAGCATGGGAAAATTATAATTCCAAAAATGTAGTGATTAAGACTTAAACAGATGCTCACAGCCAACCCTCTGACTGAGCACTGGGACCCAAATGGTGGAATTAGGGGAGGGACTGAAGGAGCTGAAGTGGTTTGCAACCCCACAGGAAAAACAACAATATGACCCAACCACATCCCCCTAGAGATCCCAGGGACTAAATGACCAACCAAAGAATACACATGGAGGGACTCATGGCTCCAGCTGCATATGTAGCACAGGATGGCCTTGTACATCAATGAGAGGAGAGGTCCTTGGTCTTGTGAAGGCTCGATGCCCCAGTGTAGAGAAATGTTAGGGAAGGGAGGCAGGAATAAGTGGGTGAGTGGGGGAGCACCCTTATAGAAGCATGGTAAGGGGGAGGGGATGGGAAGAGGTTTGCAGATGGGAAACCAAGAAAGGGTATAATGTTTGAAATATAAAGAAATACAATATCCAATTAAAGAAATAGACTTATAAAATGTAACTTTTACATTTCAAAATCTCCATGTTAAATTTTAAACACAAAATTAAGGGGAAAATAATTATTCCTAAATACCTATTATTCATTATTACTATTATAAAGTATTATAATAATAGTGTATTATAATTATGAATTTAAAAAATTTCAGTGGTAAATAAATTTGAAAGTTCACTCCACATACAAGTATCTTTGCTAAAGATATACACAATTCCCAAACAGCTAAATTTAAGAAATGTTCCCCTGAGGTTGGCATACATTATTTCCGTGCTTCCTTATATAAGTTATAAGACAATACATAATATTTAGTGTTTACCTAAGAAGAGAACAAGGTCAGAGTCCTCATTAATTAGTGGAGTAGTTATTTGAAGGACAATTTCTGTTCCCTACTTTAATTTATTTCAGATGTAGGAAATAGGCCAATATTAATTTTATCATCCTATTTTATAATCTACAACTTCTTTTTTGAATGTAGATATTGAGGCTTTGCCGATTCAAAAAGTTAAAATTACTATTTTAAAATTCTTTATACAGCTTGCATTTCTCTTCATTAACTTCATGCAAAAGTCATTCCCAGTAATGAAACACTCCCATAGATCAAGATGACTTATATGAATGTATTCATATTTCATGCTAATTAGTCCCTGTACATGTAATCTTCTTCCCTGGTGTGTCCAGTACATGTGTCTCTGTCCTAGATTGCTCATTAAATCTGCTATAGTTCATTTGAACACTGTATCACTGTGACTGAATTAGACATTTCAGAATCCAAGGCCTATGATTTCTTCCTCTGCCTATTTCTCACAAAGGCTTACAAGTAAAGATCTGAGAGCACTGAAATAATGCATACAGCAGTCAGTACGTTCTGTAAGTGTATAAACAAGGTTATCATAAAGGTAGACTGGTATCCTCAATGCCTCCTTGGTGCATGCAGGAAATATACCCAGTATCTGACAAGGTTTGAGAAGTAGCAATCCTTATTCTTTTTAATGGGGACCTCTGAGACCAACACTGTCTAGAAAAATATCATGTTCACCATTATAGAGAGACTTTTCTTAGATTACTGCATCCAACACAAACACACACACACACACACACACACACACACACACACACACACACACATACACTTTTTAAAAAA